>JAUEJL010057473.1:0-19232 GCA_032274825.1 Drosophyllum lusitanicum | reverse complement strand
ACGAAGTGAAATAGGCGATTCTTATTTTTGTGTTATGGTAGATGAAGCGCGAGATGAATCCAAAAAAGAGCAAATGGTCATTGTTTTGAGCTTGTACCATCTAAAGTTGTACTCCAGCTCCAAAAGTATATTATTAATAGATTACTAGACTCGTAAGCATACGAAACACCTAATTAAACGGGTAAATAAGAAAGCAAAGCCATGAATCAAGATGTTAGTATTTGTAAATCTTGATATGTGCCAAACATGAAATCAATAAAAAGATCTTAATGTTTAGGTTAAACAAAAGATTCCAAATGATTTCAAATATATTTATATCATCAAGCCATACAGTTGATTATATATCTTGTGCATGCAAATTGGAAAGTATCATCTAAACCAACCCAAATACCCATTACAATTCTTGTTCCATAATCTTCTTCAAAAGCAACAAATATAAAGTTTCTTGCTAGAACCCAAAATCCCCACCCATATTAGTTCCCTCCAGACCAGGCTGAACTCTTGTTGCCTTATCATCCTTACTTGGACATGTGAAATATAAGTATTTCATGCAGCCTTTTCCGTTTCGAACATGCTTAGGCACAACTCGCTCACACCTATCATTTGGCGACAAATGATTGTCTTCGTTTCTTAGGATTCATTGTGTCTGCCTGGGTTTTTGATCTCATCATTGCCACAAATTCATCATAGTTGATCCGGCCATCCTGCAAAGTTTATAATCATTAAATTTATGTACACGTGGAAATTCGACCTATTTACTTATAAACAGGTCAATTTTGGTTATGTTTTCAACATAACATGTCAAGTGGTCAAAAATTTGATTGAAAGGAAAGAGGTTAAATGAGTCAAACATAGTGAAAATCTTTCGTCGTGTATTTTAAATGAATAAAACTTCGTACATAACTTTATTCAATAATTAGGTTGTTATTAAAGTAATATAAGTCTTCATAAACATATCATATCTTTATATAAAATATGTTTGAGATCAATCCGGCTGATACACGAATTCATATACCCGTTTTGACTTGTCACCTGACCCGTCTCATTCTTTCATTTTGCTACCTTTCGCTATTTTTTCATGCTATATATGCATATTGTATATGTATACATTGCTTGCAACATAAGATTAACTTCATTCTTTCATTTTTGCTACTTACATGATCAGAGTCAACTTCAGATATAACCTCCTTTATATCCCTATCATCATTCATTCCATATTCGCGGAGCGCCTGCTCTAGTTCTTCCAAAGTAATGTACCTGATAATAAAGAAGCGTGTATGCAGATTATAAACCGCTATATTCGCTATTATCAATCTCGAAAAGTTCAGGTTATTTTTTTACAAATATGTATATATACCCGCTGTTATCTTTATCAAAGTATTGGAATGCAGTGTACAAATGGTCTTCTTTATCCATTCTATTCATATGCATTGTTGCTGTTATAAATTCCTCATAATCTATGGTTCCATTTCCATCTGCATCAGCCTGTTAAGATTTTTCAAAAGCATATGAATTCTTGTGATCATATTTCCAAAACTTTTAGAAATTCAAGTCTATAATTTGATCTAATTGGTTAATTATCTTACTGCTTCCATCAACTGTTTGACTTCAGATTCAGTTAATCTGGTCCCTTGCTTAGATAGCCCTTGTTTCAATTCCTCAAGTGTTATAGTTCCACTATTATCTGAATCCATTCCTCTGAACATTTGTTTTAATCCCATGATTTCTTCCTCTGAAAGGCATCCAGCAATGACCTACTCATTCAAGAAACAATTTATAGGAGTCAGAGATTTGATTTTCAAGTTATTTAAGAAAAGAATTTCGCAATGAATAACCAAAGATGTGTGATCATAAACTCAAAAAGATCTAGTAGGTACCCGAAGTGCGACTTTCTTAAAATTATTCATGGCTCTAAATTGTTTTAGCCTGCCAAGAACAGCATTGCCAAGTGGTTTATCAGGTGCTTCTCCATCTTCTATAATCCATGGATGAGCTGAAAAGATTTACAAATAAAAAGCAATGAATCTGCCACTTTTCGTGTTGTAATCAATTCGCTTTATCATCGATTAATCCCATAATATATGTCTAGATACATTTAAAAATTCTGTTTCTGATGAGTACTTACAGAGCACTTGATGTGCTGTAAGCCTTTGCTTCGGATCTGAGGTTAACATCTTCTTTACAAGATCCTTGGCCTGAGGAGATATCGAAGGCCAAGGATCACTTGTGAAATCTATGTGCCCGCGCAAGATTGCATTGAATATCCCATGCTCCGATTCTGTATCACAAAATTTTCTTGATAATTCATCAAATAATTAATCTTTATCAGCTTAACGAATTAAGGAAACCTAATAATATATAATCACCTGCCCAGAATGGAGGAACTCCGCTTAAAAGAATATACAACATGACCCCTATACTCCAAATATCAACTTCTGGTCCGTATTTTCTCTTCAAGACTTCGGGCGCAATATAATATGCACTTCCCACTATATCTTTGAATACTTCGCCTGCATCAAGAGACAAAGCGCTCATGAAATCTTCAAGATCGAGTCATGTGATTAAATGAACCAAAAAAAGAAAGAACCTTATTAAGGATATAATTAACCTTGTTTATAGAACACAGAAAGGCCAAAATCTGTAGCTTTAAGAGGAGCATTCTCATCTTTATTCAAAAGAAGGAAGTTTTCAGGTTTAAGATCTCTATGAATAACACCCATGGAATGGCAAGTATGAACGATTTGAACAATGGTTCTAAGCAAAGATGCTGCAGCCCTCTCTGTATAATGTCCTTTGGCAATGATTCTATCAAACAATTCTCCCCCAGCACACAACTCCATCACCAAATGTACCGAATGTTTATCCTCAAACGCGCCTTTAAGCTCAACTATATTTGGCTGGCCAGCCAAATGATGCATGATTTGTACTTCCCTCTTCACATCCTCAATATCTTCTTTATTAGAAAGTTTCCTTTTGGCTATAGTTTTGCATGCAAACTGTTTCCCGGTTTTCTTGCATGTGCACAAATGTGTTACACCAAACTGACCCCTACCAAGCTCTTTGCCTATGGTGTAAAGGGTTCTAACATCTTCCATTGGCCGTCCCAAGACGGTTCCAATGGGCGATTGCTTGCCATTCTTTGCGGGTTGAGCCGTGGGAACCTTTTTCGGAGGGGTTGTGGTCGAGTTTTCATCTTGTGGTTTTTGATCACCTTTTAAGGATTTTTGAGCTTCAGGTTCTGCATCTTGAGGTTGAGCTTGGGAACAACAGTTCCCCATTGGGATGGCTGGAGGGAGGGGAGGACCAGATCAGAGAACAACAAAAACAGGAATTGAATGGGTCTTTGGGAGATTGACCACCTAAGGGAGTTACAAAGGGATTGTAGAGAGAAAGAGAGAGAAAGATAGGGGAAACCATGGATGAATATTGGAGAGGGATTGTAGGAATGGAGATGGTGGATTGACTTTTCCTATGTTGACCATACCTTGCACCAGTCTTTTTTGTTTACAAAAATAACTTTGTATTTTGGGACATCAATGATCTTTAAGGTTCGGAGGTTTTATAGCCTTGAAAATTTGGCTGCTATCTTTCTTCCCCTTTCATCTTATGCATTCCTTGAGGGATGAATAATTTCATTTCTGGTCCTTTCATCTTTGTAAAATGCTGAATGTAATTCGAAAGCTTAATTTCGACATTTTAGCGGTTCATAAGACTGGCTTCTAACTTCGTGTATGTTCGGTAAAACTGGGTGAAGTTGAGGCTAGAACTTGAGTTTTTGTATAATAGAATGTTTGGAAAAGTAGCTTATCAAGATGAAACATGTAGTGATTGCGACGATCAAGTCATTTAACGACACTTTGAGTGACTTAAAGTTCAACGTCACAAAAGTGCGATAAATGTAGTGATTGCGACAATCAAGTCTTCCACATCAGAAATTCTGTCATAAAATATAATTTTAGATAACACAGTCGCAAACTATCCTACTAAACGCGTCGTTAATGTTGTGACTTACTCAAACAATTTACTAACTATGTCTCCAAATTCGTGACGTTTTTTAGCAAGTCGGTAACCACGTCTCTAATTTGTGACATGCTCGAATAAGTCGCTAACCACATCATTATATTCCTATATTATATTTATTTATTTATAATATTTTAATATTAAAACGAAAGGTGTAGTCGAAGTAGGGGGACGACTTATTTTTTCTTCTCATAAACTATAGCTCCTCGTCAAAACCTATACCGCACATCATCGGATCTCCACCGCACTCCGCCGTCATAAAACCTGCTAACTCTCGAATTTCGGCCAAGCCATCATAGAGTTTTGATCTTGTTGCAGCCGGGGTGTAATCGATCTCCACCACACTCCGCCGTGAGAATACCTAAGCAATCTCCAAGTTTCGGCTTCACAGTCACCATCACATGTTCCTTGAATTAATCAGTAAATAGGGGTGAGCATAGTTTGATTTGATTCAGTTTTGGCATAAAACCGAAACCAAACCGAAAGTTTAGGTTTTTGAAAAACCAAAACTAAAACCATTCGGTTTTGCAATGGTTTGGTTTTAAAGTCGGTTTTTTTGGTGCGTTTTTTAAAATTTTATGATTTTGTGTAACATGCCAAGTTTTAGAAACTTTCTCGTATATATATTTCAACTGGTTATAAACTATGGCAAAAGAATAAAACGTTAGATTTATTTATTTTGTGAAGCATGAATTGTTTAACCTCTAATAGTCAAAGTCATTATTATGTGATAATATTGACTTATACAGTCAAATTATGTAAATATAACAATAATCATAAAATATAAAGTTAAAGTGGATAGTAGATTTATATTAGTCAAAATCTTAAAAATTTGGTAGTAGTATATAAGTGACATAAGGCCGCTCGTAGCGGTCTTCCCGGATCCTTCGGGTAGAGCAATGGTGATTGATACGCCTCCTTTTGGGTTCCCTTCTTCGGGTTCCCCAACCCGTTTTCATCATATGCTTTTACTTTTTTTTTTATTATGTAAGAGAGAGTAAAACGAGAGAAAATATTGGGTTGGTTTGGGATATGTACTACTTGGGTTTCGGGTAACAGAGAAAAAGGAAGAAAAAAATGATGTGACAGCTGATGTGGCATTCAGGTTAAGAAAGGTTTGGAATTAGTGCTACTCATAAGAGGCATAGTAGTCTTTTAGCCTGAACTAAACACCTTTTTATAATAAAAGACAGAACTACACGTGTGTGTGTGTGTGTGTTAGAGGGTGTCTTGAGTGTATGTGCTTGGAGGTGAGGTTGTAAGGAAAGTGTAAAGAGAATGTAAGCCTCTTTGTCCCAGATCTCCGGAGATTATGTATACGAAGCCAAGACTTTAAAGATCGAGATCTTGGTGTAATTGATTTTGTATTTTCAAGATTGGGATCAAGTTCGTAAGATCATTCTAAAATATCCTTATTTAAACAATAGACATTCCAATGCATATCAAAAATACTAATTTAAAAGCTCAAATAAAGAACCAAATCGGATAATTAACTACCAAGTCTTAACTCAAATTAGCAAACAAAGAAATACATAATTAATAATTTGATTCTTGAAGCAATAAACTCATATAGGCCTACTAATAATTAAAATTTTCATTAATTTAAATTAAAAAATTTAAAATTTACAAAAAATAAAAGTTACATCACTCCCAACCATATTTGTTTTATATTTCTTCCTTCTCTATTAAAATTCTTAGTAAAGGTGATCTAGTTAGATCGTACGGTGTCATGAAATTTTTTGATAAAAAAATAGGCTAGGGCTAGGAGTGTCAAAAATCATGATAATATGCTCACGTTATTATTACCTTCACGACGTGAAGAAGAACTTTTCTCACTCATATTACTTCACAGCGTGAAAGATAACTCTTTCCATCTATCATGGTGAGTGGTGACCAATACCACCGTCTAAAAAAATTTAGGTTAACAAATTTAAAAGATTTATAAAGCGTTTTATAAAAAATAAGAATAATAAAAATTAAATGGTTTATATAGTTTAAAAAGGGTTAGAATAATACAAAAGTAATTTACTTTTTCTTTTTAACAAATCTTTTAAACACATTTCTTTTTGTCTTTATATGGAAGTGCTTATATTTTTTAAAGTAGGCTGCCCTTTAAAGTTCAATGAAAATTGAAAAAATCAGAAAACTTTAAAAAGAAAAAACCTTGTGAAAAAACTGTAGTCAATAGTAGCTACCCATAAATTTGGGAAGTATAGTTTTCATAAATAAAAATAAATTTCCTATATAAAATATTTTAATTTTAAAGTCAGTAAATTTTAATTTAGGAAAAACAAGTTAATAAATTAAGCATGAAAATTTACACGATGAATGATGTGGGTAAACTCATAAACCGTGATTTGTTATGACCAGAGATCGGTGAAGAAAAAGAAAGGGTTAGGATAACGAGTGGGGTACCCGAGCCATTGGCCGCGGTTTATGAGACAAAGTGGTTGACAAGATGGAGCCGTTAAAACAGCTAAGGGTAGTAATTCTCAACACGATACAAACCAAAGAAGAAAATAAATGGGTTTTGGTCGACATTTATAATAAACATGATGGGTTAGGGTCGTCACGTACAATAATTGAATCGGGTTAAGGTCATACGTAAATTTTACGAGTTGACACATGAACCCGTTTTATATTATATAGATTTTGTTTTTTTCATATATAAACCAAGTTTTGATGTAATTATCATCCAGACTCCCACAATCCACATTCTTGATGATTTTAGTTTGTAAATGTTAAACAAGAAAGCTCATGATGTTAAAACTTATAATTTTTTGGTAGCTCATGTAATCTTTAAACCGACTAACCGAGGGCTACCACCGAGATTTCGGAGGCCCTATGCAATTAAATAAAAAAAGGCCTTAAAGGAACATTTTCTAGCATTAAAACTATGTTTTTCAGCACTGAACAACAATTCTTAGCAAAACAAAATGACATTTTTGTTCTTTTAAGTTTTAACCATTAAACAACAATTAATAACAATTCTCAACTATAAATGAGTATACGTAGTTATATATGGATAAAAGTTTAGACCCCTAGTAGAGAATTGACCATGTTCGTAAGCACTTCTTGAACTCCCTTAAGGCCAACACTGTTTAAACATGCTGAACTTTCAATTAAAGCCATCCATGGTATGGGCGATGGGGAGACAAATGTAGCTGCAAATCGCAAGTTGCCAGGGGTGTGGTCTACTATTTCAAGGGTGGGAAATACCTTTTTAGCTTATAATCTAAATTTAGAAGAACTCTTCACTAATGTTGGGGGTAATGTTCCGAATGGAGAAGCTTATTGGAAGTGGGAAGGAGATTCAAGTGGCATTTTTACCGTTAAATCATTTCGCATTATCATTGATAATTTAATTAATTCCCCTTTTGCAGGTTATTGTTATTGAAACAAATGGTTACCATCTCGGGTCAACTGTTTTGTTTGGAGATTATTGCTGAATCGTATCCCCACAAAACCAAATCTGACGAAGAGAGGTATTGTCGTGCTTTCAGAGGACTGCCCAATCTGCAATGTTCACCCTGAATCGATAGACCATTTATTTCACTCGTGTGCTGCAGCATTTGAGGTATGGGCTTGGTTTTTAAAATGGTGTGAACTTAATATTGAGGCACATAACTCGTTGGAACATTTGTTGCTTAATGTAATAGAGAAAGGAAAAGATGCAAAGAAGAAATTGTTCTTAGAAGCGGCAGTAGGATGTTTGTTTTGGTGTGTATGGAAAGCAAGAAACAACTTGGTTTTTAATCAAAGGCGGTTCACAGTAGAGAGAATTATAGAAAATATGCAAGTATCGTTATTTACTTGGTTGAAATATAGGGGAAATGTAATTCTTTAATATGGTCTTTATGGCATTATAATTCGCTGCATGTAATCTAACATTGTTCTATTTGTTCTAGCATTTTGCTAGTTGTTTATTAATATTAATATAATTGTGGTAACCTTTGTGCTGTTCACAAAAAAAATTTGCTAGCATTTTGCCGAGCCGAAGCCCTAGTTCTAATAACATTTGTGCCATTAAAAAAAAATTCTCTAACCCGTTTACAACCCATCAACCTCTAATAACCTGTTAACACACAGACACGCTAACCGTGACACGGTTACCAACCCTAAAACCCATGACACACCGATCCGAACGCTGACACGATTATCACGTAACCTCAACCCTGGTGCACAAGTACACTCTACACAGCAGAGTCTAAATCGCTGAACCCGTGGAAGAGACAGAGAGCGAGTAAGAAGCACCACGGCAGAGACATACACACGAAATCGAACCACAAGATTCGTTTTCTACGCCGGTTTATTTGCTCCACTTTCTGGTGGCATGCTCAAAAACCTATTCGCCACCTTGATTTCTTCCAGGTTTATTTACCTATTCTCTAGTAATTTGTTTTCGTTTATGCTTTTGATCTTGAAATTGGATAGTGCGAATGTTGAATTTTCTGGAAGCAACACTTAGCCTAGGGTTTCTTTTAGGTTAATTTGATTTTGCTCCAATTTCTGTTTTAATTTTTTGAGGTTTTCGTAATTGTCATGCTGCTCAGGGTTTTTCCCCTTTCCAAACACAAGTTTTTTTTTTCTTTTTTTTCTTTTTCCATACAAGATGCTCAACTCAATCTCTGCTTATTATTTCTACCAAGTACTGTTATCAGACAATTACTATTAGAAACTCTTACTGCACGCCCTAAATAGAGCTGTTCTTTGACAATTGCTATTAGAAACTCTTACTGCACGCCCTAAATAGAGCTGTTCTTTGACAATTGCTATTAGAAACTCTTGATCTTTGTAATGAATTCATATCAACTCTAAACTTGCTTTAGTCTATTTAACCATGGAAGTCTAAATTCTCCTCTTTTATGAAGTTGGGGGGGGGGGGGTGATAAGATTTCAGATTTATACATATGGTGATGTAATTATATAGATACTTTATGTGAAGTGTGCTTAATGAGGATCTTTCTTTGTGATTTTGATCAACTATGGTTACTTCAGTAGATATGTTGCATGATTATATTTGTTGATTTAAATAATATAGAGGGTGTTTGGGGTTGCATCTTTTAAATTGATCTTTAGCTTATCGCGTTTCCAAGCAGAATAAACACTTTTGAGTGCTTGGATGGAGAACCAACTTGTGCTTAGTTACTTATTATGTGCTGAAATAAACACTTTTATTATCAGCACCATTGAAGATGCTTTCTTTTAAGCAGTTTTTTAGAAGCAGATGCTAAAGATATGCAATCACAAACATCCCCTTATTCTTGAATTGGTTCTTTCTGTAAAAACAGTCAAGCACAAGAACTAGTAATGATTTAAACATGAGATATTAGTAACCCTGTGGAAAATTATGTCAAAAAGCATGAGGTTTTAATCTGGTAGCTTCATTACATATTACATAATTATCTAGTTGTAATTTGTTTTGATAGAAACTATAAGGCTTCTATTTGTTTTTTAACAGATGCTATGATTTAAAATTTAAATTACCATCTCAATTCTCAAATCATGAGTGAACTTCTTTCACCAATATACAACCATTAAAACCAATGCAGTTTGAAATTATAATGTTTATACTCTCTCTGCTTCCCAAAAGGCGAAAATTATACCTCTTCTCTCTAGCTAACTTTCCACTTTAGGCTGTAAAAAAAGTAACCTTTTTTGGGCAAGTTTTCTTATTCTCTTGCATTCTTTTTCACATTATAAATCACTTGAAATAGTAACTTCAGTTTTGGTTCCTTTTTTCATGTTCAAGGACATTTCTGACATGGTGATTGGTAAATCCCCAAATCTTTATGTAAACTATGCAACGTGCGTGAACTTCTTTTAATTTGTAGAGAAACAGGAGAAGAAAGAATGTAAACAAAAAAGAAAATGAAGTACATATGAACTTCAAATTTTGGTGGCTTACTGGTTTTGCTTCTCTTAACCTTCGGATATATCCAAAACTTTGTAACTTTTTTGCTAGATTTTGAAGTCTGAAACATGTAAACTTTGTCATATGTTTGTATTTTTAGACTTAAATAAAACGATGTTATTGGACTTTAAAAAAGTATAGATTTATGTTTGTAGACCCTAGTTCAATTGGAACAATGTTTTATCTTTTATTAGAGTATATTTGAGATATTTTTCTTCAATTATCTCATATACTTCATTTTTTGCTTAAAACATATTCTATCTCATTCATCCAGATCCAAATATAATTGGAGCTCCCTCTAAGAAATGCTTAGTTACAGTCGAACCATTCTCCGAAGAATTTCATGGTCAACATCTTGGTCAAATCAGAAAACCATATCTTCCTCCTCATCAAGTCCTAGTTTATCAATATGGAGACGAAAGAAAGAAATTGGGAAAGAAGGATTGATTATAGCCAAAGAGCTCAAGAGACTTCAATCAAGTCCTGTTAGACTTGATCGATTTATGAAATCCCATGTATCTCGCCTTCTAAAGTCCGACCTTGTTTCAGTACTCTTTGAATTCCAGAGACAAGATCTTGTATTTCTTTCCATGAAGGTGTGCTCCTTTACTTCTGAGGTTAAATAAATCCTCTTAAACCTTTTGACCACCAATCGTAGTAACATACTTAACAATATTTGCAATTTGGGATATGAGACTCGTAAAATGATATGATGTGGCCATTGGTAGTGGTTGGTTTTTGTCATGTCATTTTCCACGTGTAGAATCACAGTGACATTGGTTTTTGAAGAAAAAAAATATTTAGAATCATACAAGTCGATTAATTCACAAATTTATCATTTATATCAACTGTTTCCAAGCATTTTCGTAAGTTTATCTTCATTTAAATGCACTGTAGATGCATCTGAATGCACCAAAACAAATTTGCGTTTTTCAACATTTTTCAGAAGAGCATTTATCAAACTATTGCAATAAAGATATAAAATTGTGAATTTTGTTGTCTTTTACACTTTAATTTCAAGAATTTTTATACTACTTACACTTCTTACTGTGCATCTAGCTTCTTGTTGGATCATCATTCTGTGTGTGAATTTTATTTTAAGGGTTGGTAATGGTTTAAACCTCAAAGTTTACACTTTATTTGGTTTAAACCTTAAAGTTTTTTTCCCGAATGGTTTAACCCTTAAAGTTATGTATAAAATTGATTTAAACATCAAAGTTTACACTTTATTTTGATTTAAACCATAAAGTTTTTTTTTAAATGGTTTAATCTTTAAAGTTTTGTTAAAAAATCCGTTTAATCCCTTAAGTTTGGATTGGTATGAAGCTTTAAGGGTTGAACCATTTGAAATTTTCAAGGTTTAAACCAAAATAAAAAGTGTAAACTTTGAGGTTTAAACCATTATCAACCCTTATTTTCATTATAAATTAAATGTATTTTAACCAACAAAGACCAATGCCAAGCTATCCTTTACCAATCTCAAGTCACAAATTTCTATAATCATTTGAAAATTCTGAACTATGTAGCTTCAGCTTGCAAAATGTTGCTATAAAAGGCGAAAGTAGGTGATACTGAGAATGGCTTTTTTACTTGAAAACTGTTGACAGTTTTTACTACTTACATTCCATGAAAATTGCAGAGTTTGATTGAACATAAAGTTTTATAGATTTTCTTGGCCTTTTTCTTGGTCAAATGATCTCCAACAATGACAACTAAGATAATGATGTGGACAAAAGCAATAGCATTAATATGTAGTAACAATGTTAATGGGCAAATAGCTCATTTTAACTCTAAAACTTGCCAGAAATCCAATAAGAAGTGTTTTTTCAGTGAGAAGGGTGAGAAGCATTTCTGGAGACAACACCTTTTTATGTGAAATACCAATCATACCCCTGAACTTCCACAGCCAAGAATGTTTCTCACTTTCCTTCACTCAAAAATCCTTCTCACTGGATCCTAAGCATTTATAATTGTTTTACGCATGCAATGCGTATCGTAAGTAGATTATACTTTTTTAATTCACTTATAGATTTGATTTTGATGTTTGGTTCTGTAGTTATATGATGTGGTGCGGAAAGAGATATGGTACCGACCAGATATGTTCTTTTACAGAGACATGTTAATGATGCTAGCAAGAACTAAAAAAATTGAAGAGGTGAAACGGGTATGGAAAGATTCAAAGAAAGAAGAGGTACACTTTGATCAACATACATTTGGGGATATTATTAGGGCTTTTTTGGATAACGGATTATTATCAGAGGCAATGATTATATATGATGAAATGAGACGGGCTCCTGACCCTCCATTGTCGTTGCCTTATCGAGTGATCATGAAAGGGCTTTTACCATATCCGGAACTGAGGGAAAAAGTGAAGAACGATTTCTTGGAACTTTTCCCGGATATGATTATTTATGATCCACCTGAAGACTTAATTGATGATTATTCATCTAGCAAGGAGGAAGAATTTAATTAAAAAAAGTGGTTTCAAGTTGCATGACTCCTTCCGTTCTTTGAAAACCAAGGTATAATTTAATTTATGACCAGATTTTTTTTCCAGCAAAAATTTGATCATCAAGAATTACAACAAAATGTTGTATTTGCATTGTGGAAGCATTAGTTTTAGTGGTGGAAATTTCAACCCGTTTACTTATAAGTTGGTCTACATTTTATGTTCTAATGAGTAACGGGACAAATGGGTAAAATCATAAATAGTAGCTAAAAAGGACACGGGTCAAACGTGTTGAAATCAACCCAAAATGTAATTTTAATAAAGTACTTGCTATTTTCTTGTTATTGTCGTAATATAGTTTTTGTAATCATATGTGACACAAGCATTGTTTATAAATAGTATTAAATTTTGGAGAAAGAGTGTTTTGGGACAAATGTACTTTATGCGTACTAATAGGTACCAATTTTGACCCTCCCATTCTCCCGACCTAGAGAGTCGAATTGACTCTATTTTTTCTATCCTTTTGTTTTCAGAACAAATATTCTTCAGGGACTGGACATGTTAACCACAGATTTGGCTCAGTGGTGATAAACTTGAGTTTTGGTGAATTGGGGATGGCTTAAGATTTGGCATCTGGGTCCTGAACTCGTGATCAAAGTCTTTATGTGAAGCCATACATAAAGGGAAGTGATTTGTGCACAACTTCTTTTACTCGTGATCAAAGTCTTTATTGTGTATGACCAGTAGTTGCGTACATATCATCTCCTAGGCGACCCAAACCTTTGTCGCAGCAGCAGGAGGTAGCTCCAGTAACAGTTTTTGATTTGGGTTTGATGTTATTTTTTTCCCAAAACTTGCATGTGTCAAGTCATCAGTGAATTAGATGGTTCCACTCATTATGTAGTAGCTTAATTCAAGGTAGTAATCTATTATTGTCTTTGATGATCACAAAATAACTATCTAACATTATAAGATCATGAAATGAATTTACATTGAAAAAGATGAAATTACAATCCATTTACAAAATCTTGAAATCTCTTGTAGTTTTTCTAGTTCTCTTTTTCTCTTCTAAACAAAGTACATGAATAAAAATTTACTAGGACCAAGAAAATACTTAAATTAAAGTTTTAGAGGAAGTTAGTGGAATTCTGTTTAGCATACTGTAATCTGTTCACTTTCAATATATCTGTATCCTTCAACTTGTCTGATCATTATGTGTTAAATAAACTGCTCGTCTTCTCTTAACGAACTGTCGAACTCCAAGTTATCCTAGTGGTTGGTGTCCATAATTCTCACAAGAGGTCACGAGTTCAAACTTTACTAGGGGAGTCGTTGGGTTGGTCAGCGGTAGTTTCGGAAGCAGCCACCGGAATACTGGTTAGGTCGCGTACATCTGAGCCAAAAGCTTGATTCTCTTTTGGTAGTCTGGACAGATATCCCTCTCTGGCGCTCAGCTTACCTGTTTGTTGTCTTCTCTTATAATGGTGACGTATGGGTAGAAGTACTTTATGCTTGTAGTTTTCACATCTTTTAGGTTTGCTTCCATCAATGCCTTATTTTATTTAATGTCTGAGCCATAGCTTATGCACCAGCCTTTTGAGTCTTGTACTCTTCTAATGTCAGCCTAGCAAGTCCTTTGTTTCCCAAATTTGCATATTTCTTGCCTTTTTGTCTTTCACATGCTTTTTCTTAATTTGGACTCTTGAGAATTCTTGCTCATGGAATATAGAAGGTAAGGGTGTTATTCGGTCGGGTTAAGGGTTCAAGTTAATCAGGTTTCACATTATTGGGGCTTTGGTAGGTTTTCGGGTTAAATAGGTTGACCGTGAGAATGATGCTTCAATCAGTTGACTTTATAAATGTCTGATTTAATTTCAAAATCAAGCTTAATCAAACTTGAAATATGCTTTTATGAATGTATTGGACAATAATCACAATATCATTGTGGCAAGTTCAACAACAACACAACCCAATCCTGTTAGGATGAGATATGAGGGAGGTGGGATGTATACGGTCATACTTCTACACAAAGGTAAGGAGACTGCTTCTTGAATAGATATTCGGCAAAAAAAGCAAAAAGATAATAGAGACAAAGGAAAAATAAAAACACATAAAATAGAAAAAAAAAGGAAAAATAAAGCAAATCCACGAGCATAGAACAATATATATGTACCTAGAAGAACATAAAAAGGAAAACAAATAAAATGAAGAAAATAAATATATATAGTATATAAAAGGGCAAACTGTTTTAAAATACAATAAACTTTAGCTAAACTATAATTGTATACATCCAACTTTAAAATTAAAAAAAAAATACAACAAGCTTACTTATTCACTCCATTATATACAATCTTACCTTTAAAAACCGGTAACCAACCGGTTACTTAATTTTTTTTATTTTTTTAGTTTTTTATTCTTAAAAAAAGAAAAATATGATATATTGATTGTAGAATTGGAATTTTCTTTTATCTCCCCAGATCTTCAATCTTCTTCCCATTTGTTTAAGATTTCTGCAAGTTTTTTCTATCCTTTGCCATATCTACCAACGCACCGCCTTCAACCCACCACCACTGGCCACCTTCAACCCACCACCACTGCCGCCGCCTTCAACCTAACATCAATGCCGCCACCGCCATTAAACCATCACCACCACAATCGGTTTCTTGTTCAAACCACAACCACCACCGCCGATTTCTTGTTTAAACTACCTTGGGATGTGCGATTTCTTGTTCAAACAACCTTGAAGGTTCGATGTAGCATGTTTGGGGTGTAAAGATTTGAAGCCCACCACCGTCGCCTTCAAGTCTGATTCTTCATCTTGTTCATGTTGTAGATCTTGATTTAGGGTTCATGGTGTTTGACGGTCTAACCGCCGCTGTCAACGAGTTCTGGGTAACCACCATCGCCGATTCTTTTGTTCAAACCAACACCACCGCCGCTGCCGTCGATTCCATGGTTCAAACCACCGCTGTCGTAGCCTTCATGATTTGAGGTTTTAATTTTTCTTCATCTCCAGATCCAATAGTTTACGATTTAGGTTTTCGTTTTTCTTCCTCTTTTGATCTATTAATCACGATTTAGGTTTTCACTGTTTAGGGTTTTCATTTTTCATTCTCAAATCTGCAAACCCATGATTTAGGTTTTTTTTTATTGTTCTTCATCTTCAAATTTATTGGTTATGATTTCGATTTCACGAGTTGTTATTATGAGTTGTTATATAAATGTTCTTCATCTAGTTAAAGTATGTATTATTCTTCATAAATATCAAGTTGGATTCCAGGATTTAAAGTCACCACGAAGAAGAACTCATAATCAATCAAGAACAACTAATTAGAAAATAGAAAAGATAGAAAAATAAAATAAAATGACCTGTAACCTGTAGTTCAAGTTGTGTTTTGTATACAATGGGGGTAAATAAGCAAGTTTGTTCTATTTTTTTAAATTTTTTGAAGTTGATTGTATACAATGGTAGCTTAGCTAAAGTTCATTATATTTTGAAGCAGTTTGTCCTATATAAAAGTATTAAGATTTTAGTTTAATTTTTTTAAAATTTATTTACGAAATATCTTTTTGTCGATTAGAACTCTCTTTTTTTATTATATTTGTTCAAATAATAATAATAATAATAATAATAATAATAATAATTATTAGTATTATTAGTATTATTATTATTATTATTATTTACTTAGACTTATTCTCACCAATGTGTTAAAATATTTATTTAAAATAAATAGTAATACATGTAAAAATATCCATATAAATATAGTTTCATTTAAACTAGCCAAACCATACTAATCATTGTGGTAAGTTCTATCATGTATTTAATCTGTAGTCTATGTATGGTTAGGTAATTGAAAGTGTCAAAGTCACTTTTATTTGTTGCATCGTGCAATATAAAAATCATTGTGTCAAGTTCCAACTTTCAAGACAAATGCGAAGTTCATTTTTACAGGTATTTGTACACAACAATATTTGTTATACACAATAAAAATATTTTGATTGGACAATTATACCCTTAAACATGTGGATAGAAATAATTAATAATGAGATTCTAAGGGTATAAATGTCATAATTATTGTGTATGGTAAAACATTATTATGTACAAATCAACTCCCTTTTGATAAGTCACATCCACTACTCTATATATAGTAACTACATTAGACCTCAATATATTTGACTCCAAATACCATATTAAGACGTAAATGAAGCATTACTGAACTTCATCAACTATTCAACCTTAACCCGTATGAAAACAATGACCTAAAGTTAACCGGTTTAATATAACAAAAACTTTTGTATTGATTAATAAATAATAGTTAAACTTGATCAATACTTATTTATAAGCACAAATCTGTATACAAAATAAATTTGCCATATACAACAAAAAGTGTGCGATTGAACCATAATACTCTTAGACAAATAGATGAAATAAATTGATAGTGGGTATGTAGGGGTATTAATGATTGTTGAGTATGAGAGATATATGAATATACAAATCACCTTCAACTTATAGAAGTTATAGTAAGACCTTGTTTGATTCGCACAATGAAATCAAAGGAATTGTAATTTAGCCAAAGAATTGGAATTGGAGTGCATAAGAATTGGAATATTTGAAAATGTTTATTATGTTTGGTTACTAAACAAAGGAATTGGAATGCACAAAAATTGGAATTGAAGATGCAACCCATTGAGACTTGGCATAAAATCAACCAACTATGTGAAATAACCCAGATCTCATAGAAAAAAGCAAATGCACTTGAATGGCTAAATCTGATTATTCTCGAACTTCTTCAAAGTGACGATCGATGGAAAGATACGTTGTCGTGTGAGATCAGGCCGGCACCCAAATTTATAAAACGTCAAACTCGTCCGCGAACTAGGCATGAACAGATACACTGCCGTAAATGGAGACACAAAACGAAAATTAGATAGAGAAAGGGCATTATCGTTGTAGATCACACGGAGAACTAAACTACAAAGTCTTTGAATGGAGGCAGTGGACAAGGGGTGATTGAGAAATGTAGCAATTCGGATGGTGGTTAGGTTGGCGATGGTGATGAGTTGAACCCCAAACGGTTGTTGGGTCATCGGAGAATGGAGTCAATGGTGAAGGGTCCGCGGTGGTGATGAGTTGACTGTGAAAGGCAGCTGTGCTAAAGGGTAGTGGTGGTGAGGGGTCTTAGAAGGAACGTCAGATAATGAGAGAATGAAAGATCCTAGATTTTTTTGGAATTATTTGAATTCCTTTGGTTTTTGAAAGAAAATTTGAAATCCTCAAATATATGAATGGGAAGGATTTGGTAATTCCAATTCCAATTTCGTTGTCAAGCCCTAATTTTTATAATAATATATAGCCATTTTACAAAATCAGATTTCATAGAATTGATTATAAGACCAAGGATATTTACTTACTCCAAATTATTAGTTGAATGATCATCATGCATCAACTTTTATACCAAAACATGATAAGATGGTTTAAACATGATTTCACAAAATAGTTTCTCAAAAGTGGGCTCTTGTGGAAGCACTATGAAGTCAGCTCAAGCTATAAAGTTTAGTGAGCATAAATGATATCGTCAAATTTAGATATATATTTTAAGCGATATCTGTTTTATTTTAGCCTGATATTACTCTTAAATAAGTCAAAAGATACTTAATATCCTTAATTGTTAAATTACACATTAAAAATGCGGGTTACGAAAAGTTTTGAGCAAAAACTGAAGAAATTAGAAAAGTTGTCCGCTCCGACACATCTCCACTGTTTTGATCATATTTTACTCATACGAACTCGGATTGATGTAACACCATGCTTTTGGAAACCAGATTTTTGTTTTTAAAACTATTATTTCAAGTTTTCAAACCGCGTGGGTTTGTCTGTAATCAAAACATTTACACCTGGTTTCAAATTTAAATAAACAGCGAAAGAAAATACGTGGCAATTTACATACAATCAAAATTAACCACATTACAAACGTTTGGTGTTACCGATGCTAACCGGCCGACCATATCAGAGTAGTAAAAACAAACACAATATCATACAAAGTGTTAACAAAAGTGTTCCCCCCAAATACATAAACAAACTGCAGGCACCCGCGCTCTCAAGTCTTAGGTCCACCTGCACATACGGGGGAGAGAATATCTGTTAGCTATAAAAGCTAGTGAATACAAAATAGCATAATAATCAACATAAACATATCACATATCATCAATCATGATCAAACAGTGATATCCTAGCATCTCGCGATGAGCTGGCGTAGTCAAAAGGTGACATATCTTGCAGGGTAGTGAACCCGGCTCAATGCACCTAACTGGGGTACTGGACACATCAATCGCGCCGGTGGGTGAGGTGTGAAGCGGTCCACCATTACGTTCTGAAATCAATCGATTCCTCTGGGTACAATGGGAAGCTGATCCCGTTCGGGGAGCATTGGGCTTGCAAGGCCCTAAATACCTATCGAGGTACTGCTGATGCAATCAATGACCCGCAGGTCATAAAGCAATCCCAAGCTATCGCTGGCCCCGAAAATGGACTAGTCAGTCCCTAAGTCTGGATCCGATCACAAACACATAACTGATCCAATCGGATCTCATTGCGCGCATATAATCATATATCATCAAACGAGAACTATTTTCGTACGAGAACTGTGAGAACCAATCTTGGCCGTTCATTTTGGATAATGGAATTCATGGATGAAGAGCATGGGGGAATTGATTGTGGCAGGGTGCATGTAAGGAATTCATGGGTGGGCAATCCAATTGAAAAGGAGGGTGGATTGGACGGCTAAGATTGGTTCTCGCGGTTCTTGTACGAAAAACAGTTCTCGTTTGAATTTTTGCCTATATATATAT
>JAUEJL010057462.1:0-19238 GCA_032274825.1 Drosophyllum lusitanicum | reverse complement strand
TACTCCCCGCCTAGGCCGAGTACTCGCTACTCCCCGCCTACCGCCCGGCTCCCGCCTAGCGACTTCTACAACATTGCTTTTATTAGCATTATACTTATATAAAGTTGTTTTTGAGAAGAGGGATTAGGATCCAGGGGTAGCAAGGTTAGAAAATTGTAGTCAGAGGCTTAGGATAATGTAGGAGATGGTTCTTTAAATTAATATCTAACAAACTAAATAAATGAATAATTATATCTTATAATTAAAACTATATCTGGCTCTACGTTAGTACTTTCAAGTTTGATATTCACACACACACACATTCGCGCTTGTTTGTTTCATTTTAATTTATTTTAATTGCTATTCTTATTTCCTTATTCTTTATTGTTGTTTTCCTTTTATTTTTATTATTTATTTATTTTTTCCTTTTCTCTTTCGCTGCCGAAAGTCTCTCGGGAAGCAATCTCTCTACCTATGGGTAGAGGTATGATTGTCTATATCTTACCTCTCCCGTACCCCATTGAGGCGGGATTGGGTACTGTTGTTGACTTAATGTCAAATTTCATTATAATTTGTATGTGCATTTGGAATTATTTTTGTTATTAAGTATAAATTTTACATATATTTGGAATATTTTGGTTATTAGAAATTGTTTTAAGTAAAAGTTCAAGCTTTCCGGGTCGAGCTCGAGCCGGTCTTGAAATCTTCTTGAGCCTGACCCTACATTATGAAGGCTCGTCGAGCTATCGAGCCAAGTTCAAAGCTTAGTCTAAAGTGGTGAGGCCAAGCTCGTTTGCAGCCCTTTTTTTTGTGGGGGTGTGTGGGGGTGGGGGGTTTGTAGAAGATTTTAATATCACATAAACATGAAGAGGTAATATACATGAGGATCATCATATTACCTTATCAAAACCCATTGCTAGAAGATTTTGAATCCCTTCATCAGATGGAATCGTTCCCTGTAATTTATGTTTAAGTTAGACAGGAGACATACTTTCACAAGGAAACATCACATACTACACTCGTTCTAATAAATAACAGAAAATAGGAGAAAAAAAGGAACTTTGCGTTGTCTTTTTCTGCTCTTGGAGAAGAAAGATAGAATGTAAACCTGATTGACAGGGGCTCCCACAGTTGCTGCTACTGTGGTATCTATCCCTGGCTGCCTATAATACCAAACAAATAAGAAAAGTGATTCAAACAACTTTCATATGTTGAAAATAAATAAGTGGTAGCTTTTTGGTGATTTAGACAGAATAAAAATAAAAAAACACGAAATTGGAAAAGCAGAATTGACATGGCACGAGGTGAGGTGCAATTCGACTATAATAAATGGGTCAATTCAGGTCACATTTTATCTCTAACGAGTCAAATATCAGCTAAAAAAAACAGGCCCAGTTCAAAAGTTGGAAAAGTGTATTTTTCATGCATAGAACGTCATAAATTATTTTATTCCAAAATTTAAATCAAACTGTTGATATAAAATACCTTTCGTAATCATATTTGACGCAATAAACTTGTAAAACATAATTATTTTGGAAAAGAGTACCAGGTTGATTTGGCCAGGCCAATTTCAACAAGTACAAAATTACCAATTTTGACCCATTACCAACCAACCCTTTTCCCGCCTCTACCGACAACCAATTGTAAATCCAGACTCACTAACTTAGAACAAACATTTTAATACCTCCTATGCTGTCCTGCACCTATTGTTTCCTGACTTGAAGGGTGGGCAGGGGCGTTGCCACTTTCCAAAAGTCTAGCCTGCAGACTTGAATCAGGACTATTAGTGGAGACTGTTTCAGTTTGAGGTGCACCAAGAGTTCTTCCACGTCCAGGGAACCTGCTATTTTCTTCTGTTGACTGCAAAGTGAAAAAGAAAAAGGAAAAAAAGTTACAACTATCAACAAGCATGAGGCACACAAAAAACTCTGTTGTCATCTTTTAGAGGTAACAAACCGGTCGGGTCAGGCAACCAATCATTTTTAAGTGCAATTCAAAACAATCTGATCGGGCAAGTCTGCCAACACAAATTTGTCCCTTCATTTGGATATTTTGTAGAATTGTAGGTAATTAATGTATAAAATATGATTGCAAGAACTACATTAATTAAATAATGAGATAACTCCTTATAAATAGAAGAAATTAGAACGTTGTAAGCCTTTGAATACATGGTTTGAGATTATGTGACTTCTAATAAGAAATTAGACTAGATCGATTGCAGAAAGGGAATCAGGCTGTTATTAATCGAAAGAAGGAAAACAGATGAGCTCCTAAAAGGAATTCTCACTGCCCAAGCCATCCATGGCTGATTACAAGAAGGAAAGGAAATTCAAAGATAACATGCACCAGCCTACTCAACGTATCTATATAGGATCCCCCCCTGCTAACAAAATAACTAACTGAATAAATCAGACCCCTACATGTGTCTTGCTTCTCCTTTGATAGACTCTCCATATGTTGGGCCTGCTGGGCTGGGAATAAGCTAATTCATTGGGCTGTTCCTTATCAACTTCCAACAAGTTTAACCTGCCTAAACCATTTCACCATTTTTTATACTTAGACCCTTTATCAATAGAGATTAGAGTACACACATCGACCTGTTTTCATATAATTGGGTTGAAATTGCCAAACTTGTATTAGCCAAGTTCATGATTTCTAAAATGATTATTACAAATTTAACGCCAATATTTTGTACGCTTTGATATATTTATCAATTTTCATTAAGAAAGTACTTGTATTGATTTTGAGATTGAAATGTAGGCATGTAGCATTGCTATAAGATTAAATTGACTGCATACCTGGGGAGCAACATCTCTACGTGGCATCCATGAAGTCAAGTTAGTCCACGTATTCCCGGAAAGCATTTCACTGGAAATTATATTAGTAGAAGTCAGAAAGAAAATATAGCAAAAGAGGTGACACAATGTCCTGAGATAAGGGACACATTACCTGGATGCCATATTGCGAGTAGAATATGTAGGGATGTATCCAGACGGATCCCCACCCGTGCACATTATATATTTTGGTCTACGCACACAAGTTGACTGCAAAACAACACAAATTGAATGTAATAATCAGCAAAGGTTACTATAATTCAGCTACTCCTTGTCTCTTCCCTTTGATGATTCTATTTTACTAGTTTCATCTCAACTCCACATCATAGATTAATATTTTTGTTAACTTTAGTTAATAATTCCTTACACGATGTTAATTTAAGGTGAACAGTATATGCCATTAATGCCGCCAATGTTAATTGAATCATTTACATGTATATCATTGTTAACTTGTTCATGGATGATTCCACAAATGAGTATCTATAAATATTGGTTTGCATGTTGTAATATCCATGTATGCATGTTATGGTAATCGATGTAAATGATGTTATAAAAAAGTAATTATAGTAATATCAATGCCTCTTCATCGCTTTTAGTGAGTGTTTGTATACTTATGTCTGTGTTTGCATGCACTTGAATGAATAATTCCTCGTAAATTTTTTTGAAGTCATGCACATTTAATAAATGTCATTGAAATTAAACAATGCTGGAATGGGTGACTATAATCAACCATAACTCTCATCAATTTCATGCGAGTAAAATCAAGAAAATGAGTTAACCCATGTCATTATAACAATAACATGGGATTAGCTGAGAAGAAAAGTTATTACTTTCAAAACAATGAAAAGATTTGAAGATTGTTAAGGAACATATTGTAACTATAACGTTTCTTCTATTTTCATTTCTAATTAGTATACACTATAATACTATATACCAAATTCAAATTCAAAGTGGCATTTGGCCCAACGCTACCTACCGAATTTCATCGATGATTAGGTTACGAGTTTGAGCATCTGTGTAGACATGTTATGTGAATCTCTTTGCCACTTCCAAAAAAGATGCAAATGTGTATTTTGTATTTTTGTGTAGTTTTAGAATTAATTATACTATATATAGAACTGATGGAACTAAAAATTGTTAATTTCACATATACTCGTGTCTTTCTAGTTTCTAGTAAGAGTAAAGATGAGAGTACTATATAGCATCTTTCAAACTACTTCTATAACTTTCTGCCAAAGAACACCAAATGATGACATTTCTACACAAATCAGGAAATTTATTTGTTTATCTATTTTTTACTTGCACTAGGTTTTTCAAACAACCACCTTGAGTTAGTGTATAATACTATAATTCACTCCTTAAGTGTCTTACCTTGTGCATCTGGCTTGAAGATGCCATTGAAAGGCTGTATAAGGATACTGGCATACTGCACCAATTTCCTCATGGTAAAGCCTTTCTTCTTTAACTTAAAGGTCCATTCGAACTTAGATGCTTAATTTGGATATTTAAAATTAGTATCAGGCGCTAAGACCTTGAAGCCACAAGTCTACGTCCTTTGCTAAGCAAACTAAAATTCTAGATGAGCACTTTATGTATCAAGTATGTTAAAATATATCCTATTCTAGAATAAATAGGAATTTATTGAAAACACACAAGTTTATTGTCATAATGATATCACGCTATTGGCATCTCACGTTCATCAACTTCTCTTAATTATAAAATTAGATATGTTTGTATTTTATCTTAAACAAGGTCATGCATACATTGTGTTAGAGTGGATTCATCAGGAACATATTTTGGAGTACTTTTGGTGATCCAACGTGCTGTCAACATATACATTTGTAAATGTAAATTTTTTATTAGAGATGCATGCTTATCATCACCATATGTCCATATGATGATGACGTATTTTTTTAAACTTACAGAACAGCCTTGGCTAGCTATGTATAGTCTTATACTGATAAAAAACAAAGATGTTTTCAGAAGTGAAGTGATGACACAAAAATTTCAATACTGTGGAACCTTAAAGCACCTTTCAGAAATTGAATGTAGTTGTTTTAGAAAAAAATTTGAACACAACTGAAGCTGAAAATGATCCTAACTGATACTTACAAGCCAAGAAGACGATTCTATCCCTGAATAGAAAGAGCTCCCCGGCATCAAAAAGTTGAATAAACCATAAGTATCTGAAGAAAAAAATTCAAAATAAAGTGACATGAGAACAAAAATATATGAATTAACACGTGTCACCATGGAGAGAAAAGATTCGTACATGCAAATCCAGATAAAATCCCACATAGATGTCCAAGTAATGAGATATTCGTCATAAGAAGCTGGAACAATACTAATAACATCCACGGATACCTGGTAACACGTTTTCAATCATGAAATTCAGTTCTTAACTCTTAATGCGAAAATGAAAAGAAATGAATTTTAGTGATACCAAAGGCAAGTACATACAACTTAGCAGGCACATTAAAAAGTCCGAACACACTGCAAAAGAGAAGAAAAAAATCAGTACCAAAATATCAAATTAGTGTCAATATTGAAGAAACTAACCTTCGAGATTGGACTCCGCTTAGACTTGTCTCTATAACAATCATAGAGAATAGAACACCAGAAAATCCAATTGCACACTCATACATGAAATGGTCATAGGAGTAAATTGGATTGTAAACAGCTACTAAAGTAATCAGAATATGAAAAATAGCACTGCTTGTAGCCAACAGAAGAATCATGTATAGCAACCGGATCGAACCCATAACTCTTTCCAACTCTGATCCTAAAGGAACCAGGGCCAACATATTGAATACAAGATGGAGTATTGAACCATGAAAGAATATAGATGTAAAAACCCTGTAAACTGCGGAAGAAATAGAAAGCATTCGGTTTAGAAAAGTGAGTACATACCCTGTAAGACATGAACCAAAATCATGGATTACAAGACGTAATTATTCATTTACTAGGTTAAGAAGTAAATACATACCTTGGAACTTTGAAATAACAGCTGATGGCAAGAAACATACTTCTGCAAAAGAGTCGTATCCAACCAAAAGACAAACCAAGTAAATCACCCCACAAATTGCAACCACCATAGAAGTAAGGAATGGTATGCCTTCCCACCATTGCTTTAATCTTGTAGGCAACCCTGCCTAATCAGACCATAATTTAATTTGTTGCTTAAAAGAACACCAAATCAAATTTCAAATAAGCAAAAAAATGAAGTTTAGCTTGTTCTCTTTGAAAAGATTCCCTTCTTCTTGCTTTTTAGCTCAAATTTTCATGTAACTTGACCTTTATTCATTTAATTGCCATGTCGGCCAAACTCTGTGAAAACCTATACATCTTCATAAAATTATCTCAGGTAATAAACATTTTATAAATCTAAGACAGGGATCAATAATTCTGCTCCTAGAGCACATGAATGGCTGCATAATCACCGATACCACTCTGTTATAATAATCCATTTCCCCTCTATCTAGAGATTGAATCCAAGAACACGATATCATAAGAACAATCAAGAGATCGCAATCAAAGAGTTTTCTCGCTGACTCGATTAAGCCTTAAAACAAATGAAAACGTCTAGAAACCGCAAGATAGCACCCAATTTCCCTACGAATTATCTTAGCATTTGAAATTTGTCTTGTGACCGCTTTAAAAACCCTACTACATCTTCCCAGTTTCTAAATTCTCATAGACCTGAGAACAAACCAGTTCTTGACTACCGAATCCCTGCATTTCTTGCTGAAAATATACGAAACACGAACTCACACGCAGAGATAGTAAAATTGAAATCCGGCTACTGCGTACTAAGTGAAGCAGGAACGAAGAAACAAATAAAGGTGTTTTGATGTTTTACCTCAGAAACAATGTTTGATCTCATTGTTTACAGCAAATTGCTTCGAGAGAATTGGTAGTGTGTTTTGAACGTTAGTCGTTGGTTTGGTTTCCAGTCACCGGCTGTTCTCGAAGTTCGTCGCCTTTGGATCCCTGTGCCTTAAACGGAGATTTGTACGGAAACGTTTTGGGCTCGTTTATAACACGGCCCATCTAGAATATTAATGAGCTGAAAGTCTTTTAGGCTTAAAGCTTTTTATGGTCCAAAGTAAGTACATAACTAGTTAACTACACATAGCAACTAGCGTGGTTCTTTTTAGAAAATGACGTGGTGATCGGTGATACAAGGTTTAGGTATTAAAATCATCGTTCTAAAAAGCTCATCTTGGCTTCGTCAAGGCTTGAGACTTGACCATGCCGCCACGATATGGTCCAAAGCTTGGGCGTACGTTAAGGTCCAGTTTGACATGCTTTTTCATGTTCTAAGCCGTGTTTTTAGATGTGTTAGAGGTACTGAGCCATATCAGCCGAATATATATGGTTATTCAGTTATAAGAATTGTTGATATACCGAAAACAAAGAAAAAGATTGATCAACTACGTTATAAACCTGTAATTATGTGTTTTTTTATATTTGTTTGTATAATTTTATATACATAATAATTATTTATATACAAAATTGTCGCCTTAAGTCGCGTCTTGTAAAACGCCATGACCTTGTCATGGCTTCCAAAGCTTAAGGCTTGACCCTGCCGTCATGCCAGGCCTCACATTATTTAGAACCTTGATTAAAATTTTATATAAATATATTTAATTGAAAGTGTTAGGACACTAAGCTAAGGAATTTATAATTTATTATTATTATTATCTTTATTTAAACATCTCACTCTCAAAAGAGTGGAAAAGTAGAAAACTCTTAAAAACAAAAGAAATTTTAAAGATTCGAAAATTGTGAAGGTCACACGTTCATACAAACGTAACAGAAAGATCAGGATGATAGAAATCTTGATTGTTAGAGGGGTAGTCAAGGAAAACATGTTATACACTATGAGGAGCAAGTTTACGATATGTGGTAATACACTAACACGTGGATAACACAAACAACTAATTACTAGAAGATGAGACTTAAGAGTATCAGGGTATTTTTTAAAATATTGGCCAACATGATCTCGTAAAATATTAATATATAAGAGTATGTTTGATATAAAGAAATAAAGACAAAGGAAGAGAAATAAAAATAATCCTCTTGTTTTTTAGACCTAAGAATTATAAATTGGAAAAAAAATCAATTCATGTTCTCTACTTTTAATCCAATACCATATGAAAACAAGAGAGAAGAATTGAAATTTCATTTAAAAACACCAATTTCATCCCTTAAAGTTGTCAACCCACCATTTCCTGCCACCGCTACCGCTGACACTTATCACCACCCGCGGCTGTCATCATCACCACTACTCCACCACCACCACTCGCCGCTAACCTCGACAACCACCACCCCTGTGTTAAAAAAAATAGAAACAAGTTACAACTTTTGTGATCGTTGTGACGCTATTAATCAAATACATCGTCTAAAACTAATGCATATGTTTGTGTTCTTAATTATTGATGCATACAAGTTATGTCATGCCCACATATTGCGTCGGGTTGATATTTAAATAATCACACTCATACTAATTTAATTTATATATAGTATTATAAGATGGTGTCCTAATGTAGTATAGATACGTATTATTTAGTTTAATAATCGTCCTCTAAGGAGATAAAAACTACTTGATAGACTACAGTTAAAAAAAGATCAAAGCTTGTAATAAAATATATGTAAGTGTATACTTTTGATATTGCATATCTAATTTCATTTATCGATCAACTTTTTAACCTTGGTTTACTACTCTCTTTTGTTTGTTTTTATAGTTGAAGTCCACTTGTTTTGACATATCAACATCTACAGATTTTTCGAAGATTTGCTTGTCTACTATGTCATCAGTTGTGATAATACGAAGTTATTATTAATATTGTAAAGAACTAATATTTAAATCATTCTAAAACCAGAGACATGTTAAAAGATGTAAAATTGAAATATAATTCATCTAATTATTTATGTATAGTTTGATTAATAAGGCTATATTTGATATATAAATAAGAATTTTGTTGAATTATAATTAGATAATTGAAAAAGAATCATTTTGAATGAGTTGTAAAACTTTTGTGTCACCTGTATAAATGAAGAAACCAGTCATAACACTTGTTATTAAAATGATCCTCCAGACTTCAAAAATATGTAAATAAAAGAAACAAAAATCTTTAAAAGAAACACAAATATATTATGTTTACAGATGTTATAATTTAAATCTATATGTTTACATATGGTTGTTTGTATCATACAAAAAATCTTACCTTTTGTTGTACTAATCTTTTATAACTTATATTTATATTTGCTTACACACAATAGAAATTTGAGATAAATTTGGTACATAGGGTTTAGTTTACTAAAATGTATCCAACTTGTCACATTTTGTTATTGTGTGTATCAAACTTAAAATTTGTTAATATTGTATATATTTTGGTTATATAAAAAAGTAAAAAATATATAAGTTTAGTACATACAATAGAAATTTTAATACACACAATAGTGACAAATTAAATGTTCGATACACACAATAGAAAATTTTAAAGTCCGATACACACAATAGCAAAACGTGACAAGTTGAATACATATATGAATTACTATTATTATCATTATTATTAGAGTTTAGTTCCTGAAAATGTATTCAACTTGTCACATTTTGCTATCGTATGTATTAAACTTTCAAACTTACTATTTAATGTACTGAACTCAAACTCATCATTTTGTGTATCCGGTTACCCATTTAGCAGGTAACCGGTAATTGTTTTTATTTTCTTTTATTGTAAATTCCACATTAGGCATTTTTCAAAGAAAAAAAGAATTAACAAAAATCATGAAAATGAAAGATGTTCTTATTTGGGAACACGAAGAAGTTTATAAACCAAGATGAATTAAGATAACAATCCAAGAAGCAATATCAGATCTACTAACAAATCGAAAATCCAAAATGATAACATAAATTGAAACACACTAATATGTTCATCTAGACAACAATCGCACATGAAGAAAACCCTAACCCACATTAAACCTAAAAGAACTCAAATTTAGGAACAAATGAAACCTCAAAAGATGAACAATTAAACAAAATTGTACAGAAGATGAATACAAGTTTTGGTATTAAATCATATGAACAAGAACAAGAACTAGAATAATAAATCTAAGCAAACACATTTGGTGAAATCATAAAGATGAAGATGAGATCAAAAACCCTAAACGAAACTCCATGTTATGAATCCGAAACCCAAACATAATTGATAGTGAAATTGCATTACGTTTGAACCCTAAAGCAAAACCCCTAAACAAAATTCCATGTTAAAAATCAAAAACCCAAACATTTGCTTAACCCTAAATCAAAAAAGACGAAATCGCATACCTGTTTGAACCCTAAATCGAAACCTTCAATTGATGGTGTAATCGTGTCCGAACAATCGAAAAAGACGAAACCCATCGCATATGAAGATGGATGAAGGTGAACAAAATCGTATGAAGATGAAGACCTTATCTCCAAATATTCAAACATGAAGATGGACAGAGATAAGGATGAACAAAGTAGTATGAGGATGAAGACCCAAATCGTATGGATAATCATGTACACATGTGTTTTTTTATTTTATTTTATATCATGAAAAATTCAAGTCATAAGCCATGTCACCCGGCACATAAGCGAAATTGATGACACGTCAACTTGTAACCTGTTATAGCAGATTCAATACAGAACATGGTAATTCTGGAAAGTCCAGTATATTAAATGATAAATTTTGAAGTTCAATACATGCAATAGCAAAATGTGACAAGTTGGATACCTTTTCAAAAACTAAAACCTTATTATTAATATTAACCGTATGAAAAAATAGAAAAAATAGAAAAAATGTTTCGTAAAGTTTAGGTTTTTCTATACATTGATGTAACCATAGGCTTTCAATTTAACACCGATAGCTTCAATTTTCAAATGGTCCTGATGAAAAATATTTTAGTAGTTAAAGTGATATATTGAATAAGTTTGAATTTTTATATATCAACACATTTTGAAAAGTTTTATTTATTTATGAATTTATTTTGTACTTGGCACTAATTTTCACTACCCTTTATTTTTATTTAAGGATGACCATTTCTGGATCGATATGAAACCCGATCCGAATCTCACACAAAAAGAGTGATACAAACCCAAAATGGATCAAAAACGGGTTGACACGAAATCAATATGAAAATAAATTTGTCCGGTTAGATTCAACCGACAACCTATAAGTGACCCATTTAAGGGTAAAACTGTAACATTATAAAATTTTCTTTAATACTTAAATTTTAAATTTTGGAAAAAATATTGTGAATACAAATAAGAGAGTAATATCTTAGGGCAATATAACCCGACAAACTAAAGTATAAAATCGTTAAACGTTAAAAGCTTAAAAAAATATTTACAGTTAAAATAATAGTATATCATTTTGATATTTATAGGGTTTAGTTTGTGAAAATGTATCCAACTTGTCACATTTTGTTATTTTGTGTATCAGACTTTAAAGTTTTATTGTGTGTACCAAACATTTAATTTGTTGCTACTGTGTATTTAAACTTTTTATTGTATGTGCTAAACTTATACATTTTTCTTTTTTAATGTAACAAAAATACATACAATAGAAACAAATTAAAAGTTTAATACACACAATAGAAATGTTTAAAGTACGATAGACACAATAGCAAAATGTGACAAGTTGAATATATTTTAGTGAACTAAAACCTTGTTATTTTGACCATGTGATTGGTACTTTGACATTAATTACTTGATAGGTGGTATTTTAATATAAATTCGGTTCATAATTTTATTTAATGGTGAATTATTTTAAATTATTCAGTTGTTTAGTAAAATTATATATTGATATATGGTAGAAAAGTAGTACATCACATTTTTTAATATATTCATTTATATAAGTTGAATAAAAAAGTAAAATCAAAATTTGAACCAAACCGAAACAAATACAGATTCTAAAGTTCAAATACAATAAAAACTAACATTAAATATTGCCGTTAGAATATACAAAAAATTATTCGAAATTCTTACCTAAAGTTGGAAAACAAACATGGAATTTGAAATTCTGATAAAGAAAATCGTAATCGAAACGCAAAACCGTACTTGAAAACCGAAAACATACTCATAGATCACATTTAGCCAAACTGGGTCCACATGAACCTGATACGAAAACAAATGACATAATCCGAACGTGACACGAAAATAAATGGATAAAAATGAAGTTTGACATAAAACTAACCCGAATGAATATGATAACATGAACATAGCCCAAATTGAGTGCGTATATTTATTTATTAATAATGTTGGTTGTAATGCAAGTAGGCATGGATTTGTCCTCATGTTTTTCCAATAAAATATTTTAATTTAATAGAGTTTTTCAAGGAGCATCAAAGGATATATATATACCAGTTTAGGCATAAACTGAATGGGAGCCCCTGGTGATATTTTACTATTTTAGGCATAATCTTTTCCCCAAAAACCTTACCTTACATTTACAGTTACATAGATACAATGTATTACGTGCGGTTGAATAGTATTCTTGTTAGTGGGAACTCTTTATGTGGGTCGATGCAAATGGATCCTGCACTTGCTGATAAACTTAAAGAGATCTATATCTTGGTACGAGATAGCTTTGATCTTTTCCCGCTGATAACGGCAGCTGTTAAAGGGTATGATCGGTTGGTCTGGGGTTTTATAAAATGTGCAACAATGACCAACAAAGATCTTCACACCGGCCAAACTTTGGATCTCCAAAAGTTCCTTGGCTATACTGACTATAGAACTGGTCAAACGGCGTTGCATTACGCGGCTTTTTACGGTCGCTTTGAAGCGGTAAAGATGTTGGAATATGTTTCCGAGGAGCATCTCACATCATACAGAAATTTTGACGGCCTTACTCCACTGTCCTTGTTAAAGGATGATTCTAGATATGATAGTTTCATATTTGAGACCTTGAAGGCAGCAGCTGGAAAGGTGGATCCATTTATCTCACAACACCAAGGTATGTAATGTCGTCACAAATTACATTATTATTATTTAATTGATTAATTCCATAAGTAAATTAATTAGTTAATTAATTGAAGTTAAAAGTGAAGTCTGTGACAAAATTTCTCATAAATACTCCACCGTTTGCTTTGTGGGAAATAATTTGCATAATTGCATGTACATATATAACACAAATTTGTCACAAACTAATAATATGATAGTAAAAACAACTATTATTTATTATTTATAACAAAAAAAATTGTTATGTATAAACCATATGCTTTTGCCAAAGCATAAATATATCCACACCTATTGTCAACAATTCTACCTACCCCTCACAGTCGATCTCACACGTACCTACCGATCTTTACTTTAATGCAATAGGTCATCTCACTTTAATAGTTTAATGTAGTCTTCTGCATAGCAATAATACACATTCATTTTGAGAGATAAAATACGCATGCAAATGATCGAAGGTACAAGCGATGGAAAAGACTCCACCCTTTGCTAGCTTAAAGCATATCCACTTTACACTTTTATCTCAAAGTCAACCGATGATATATAAACATCCATCATATCCAGCCCTTTCTTCTCTTCACATTACAGGAACCAAATTCTTACATCAAACTTATCTGCACACAAGACAAGCATCGATTTTGTCATCTTATGATTTTACGATTTTGAATATGGAGAACATGTAAAATCTCTATAGCTGGAATCTGACACTGACCATAGGATTAAGATCTTGACCCGATCTGATATCGCTTCACTCGAATTAATCATGAACAAATAGATTACTCTAACCGGCCGCCAAGACTTGTAAGAGCATGTAGATTTCATATAAAGTATGTGATTTCTAGAGTTTTAGCACCCTAAATATTGAATCCCTTTATAGTAGTCTTATGTAGACTTGTTACACAAACTGGGCAATTTTTAGCTTCTTTAATCTCTTTTCTCAGCCCAGTAGATACTCACTCAATCATGATTCGTTTATTTCCAAAATCATTAGATGTCGACAAGTTAATATTCGAATTTGAATTGACTTCGAGGTCGCATTGATACCCTTGATCACTTACTAATTAAGTATACTAGATTATATGCTCGTGTGATACACGGGTTGATTTAGAGAATGATAAATATTAAATATTTATAAAAATATATTAAAGAATTACAAAACACGAAAGAAATAAGAATTTAAAAAAATGGCGACAGATAGTGTCAACAACGAGTAGCAGTGGAAGCGTCGACGCGGGGTTAATAGTAGATGTTACGGCAGAAACGTGATATCATGATACACGAAAACATATGAACGTATTTCTTGTACAAACCATAGATTATTATTGTTACAATTAGAGCAATAAGATCAAGTATTTATTAATTATAATTGAAAAAATTTTAAATAATTATAAAATATCTTAAAATGATATAATTAAAAATTTGGTTATATGTGATATTTTGAAATGTTATAAAAGTGAATTAAAGGACAAATATGATTTTTTAAGTTTTAAGAAAAAAGTAGAGAGAGAAGAGATACTATCCGCGAGAGAGGAGGGACACTAGTAGAAGGCCTTCACGAAGTTATTTGTAGAAGAATGTCGATTAAAAAATCCCAACTGACATTGCCGAAGGCCTTCTCGAAGTCAACTTTAAACACGAGAAGAGGAAGTCTCTCTTTCTTAGCCATACTTGCCATCTCATTGCAATCAGGATATATACCATCCATAATTTGTCTTCTTGTGATGAAAGCCGTTTGCTTTGGACCCACTATTTTATGAATCACTCTGGCTGGCCAGCCTAAGAACAAGCATTTACAAAACTTTATAAAAACACCTGATCAAACTGACAGGGCGATATATAGTCGTTTATAACCAATAGGTCTTTCTTTTCTGAAATCAAAAGAATATATAAATGAAGAATTGCAGCCTTACGATAGGAAAATTTTCATCGCTTAGCAAGACCATTTAATGCTTAAGATAGTTTCTTTCCTCTTATTCTATCATGAACAATTCACACAGCCACTCCTCTCTTTTGTCGTACATCCGACTTCAATGTCACCTCATTCTCTAAATCCACATCCCATTGCACCAGCTTTTCTTTTAACTTCTTCTTTTCCAAGATTTTTGACATCTGATTCCTGCTCCAAGATTTAATTTCGTTTTCAGTAGTTTAGTCTGTTTTGTAGTTTCAGATCGGCAGGTCCTGGAGGGAGTTCGATTTTAAGAGTATTCCTAAACCAAATTACTTGAACCCCTAAAATTGTACGCACCTGTTAGTAGCTATTCATTTAATTTCAGATTTTAATTAGTAATGTTATCCATTTTCTTCATTGTGTCTAAATAGAAAATATACTACCCTAACTCTGAATTTTTTATTTTACTTCAAGCTGAAACTTAATTCTCACGTATGTTCTTATAAAAAATTCAGCAGGTTTAATGGCTTCAAACACGCACGAGATTCAAGAATTGTCGAAGACTACAACAATGAAAGCTATCGAAGGTTTTAAAATTTATAGATTTATGTTAAATTATATACCAACTTTTATATGAAAAGTTAGAATATAGTTAATTAGGAGTTTATATAAGCCTAAAAATACTACTTTTTTAGTGTTATTATAAACTTACTTTCTAAAATTTAAATGTCCGTAATACTTCTTTTCTTATTGAATATTTTATGGTTTAGCTGTAAAATTATATTTTATAAGTTTTACAAATACTAGATTTTAGTGAACTTACTCGTCAACTTTTTCCTTATTATCTTTGTCTACTAAAATATTAGGTTTTAAAAATAATAGGTTTTATAAGAAGTATATCTCACATTTTTTGATCAAAATATATATAATCTAAAGTAGGTTTTTTTTTCTTTGTTACTAGGTTTTAAATAAAATTATCTTTATAGTTATTTTGTTCTTTTAGGGGTCTATTCAACTTTCTTATAATTTCCTTTTTAGTTTTATAGAAAGGTACATGTAGCACTTACTATATAATAACTTTAGATAAATTTAGATTTTTGATCGTTGAGGTTTTTCTTATATAATGGGTTCGTAGTAGAGCATGGTGTGGTCAACATACACTGTGACACATTTTATGTTATATTAACATTACATACTATTCATCATATTTCTCTCATCTTACACCTCATATAAAGATGATATAGAAAGAACAAGAGAATTTACCGAAGAGCTACCAATAACATTAAACATCATTCTAACAATTCAGACATATGTGTTTTACTACAGTTTGTATAGTTTCATGTGAGTCATGCATAAACAATCATATGTGTTGTACGGCGTACTAAAGATGCAGACGAGTGAATATGAGATACCAAGTGCTCCTACAAGGCTTCGATATATAGTCAGATTAGAAACCAGAGGATCCTTGAAACCTAATTTCGATTGAGAATCTACCAGCGTGAGATAAGGCATACAATTAAGCATGTGATCAAGTTAAAGAATATATGTAGCATATATTTGTTGTGAGAGAAACATCCATGTTCTATTCAAGTGACATATATGCCATGTAAGTAGTTAAGAGGACCAAGTATCATGAAAGTCTGTAGATTTTAAGAAGAGGCAGTGAGCATAATGTGAAATCCCTGCAAATATGCTCATGGCTCTTGTTTCAAACCATATAAAGATTTCTTTAGAAGACAGACATGATCGGGGTAAGAAGCACTAACAAACCTCGGCGATTGATGCACATAAATTGTTTTAAGTAAGTTGTCTTGCAAGAAAGCATTTTAACGTCCACCTGCAAGAAATTGCAAGACAAAGTACAACGCGAATAGTTTCCTGCTTAACCATTGGACTTAATGTCTAATCACAATCTACACTCGAGTGCTACCTTTTGCTATCGGGGAAAATTTAGGCCTTATACCTATCAACAAACCCGCTAGCATGATATTTTCTTAAATAATCATGTAGACCCAACAATATTAACCCCATTAGACCGTGAAATAAAAACCCAAGTACCATTTTTAAAAAGAGCCCTAGTTTGGTCACACATAGTGGACTGCAGATTAGGACCATTCTGGGCTTGTAAGTTGGATCAAGAAATAACTTAAGAAGCAATAACATAAAAGGTTGAGTGTTTGGATAATTCTAGAAATGCCATGCTTGGATCAATTCACCATCAGGTGAGATGGGGGTGGAGGAGAAGAAGAAAAGGATGAGGAAGGTGAGGTAGTAGGAGAGGAATATGAAGTGAATCCATTGGTGAGGATGGAGCAGTTGAGGCTGAGGGTGTAAGTGAGGGTGAGGAAGGGATGATAGATAAAGGAACCTCCATTGTAGGATTGGGAAATGAAAGAAAGTTTCTAGAAAGGGGCAAAGGATCGGAAGACACATCAAAGAATTCATATGGATGGGATGAGTTAGGTTTAATGGAGCCTAAGGGAAAATTTGTCTTGTCATATGTAACATTCCAAGAGATGATAATTGTATTAATGCGGAAATTGAGGTAACTAAAACCCCTGTGGTGATTTGAGGGATAGCAAAAAATAAAAAACACAAGATTCCAACAAGGGGCAAGTTCTGACGAGATGAAATGTGGGGATGACAAAGACAACCAAATCCATAGAGATGTGAATACGAAGGCATCTTGTGAGATAGTTTAGATATAGAATTTCATTGTTGTGAGGACAAGATGTTAAGTAGATAAAGTGGACATGCTGAGAGCTTCAACCCATTGTGTCGGAAGAAGATGAGTCAAAAATAAAAAAGCCCGAATAACATTACTAATAGTATTCAGAGTTAATGTTGTTCAGAAGTACGGGGACGGATATGCATCTTGCATATGTGTATCTCGTGCAGATATGCACATGCACATGTACACCTAAATGCACGTGTGCACGTGCAACTCAAAGTTAGTTTAGTCAAACTCAGACTCAAAATGTTTGAGTAATCAATAAACACATAACATTGGATTTTTTCCAGCACACGCGTGATAGGTGCACTTGTGCATATACATACGTGCACCTATCTACATGTGTGCATATGCACTAGTTCAACTCAGAGTTAACCCAAACTAGTATCCAATCATATTTTAGTTTGAAACCATGAAACAAATGTGAAGCTTTGTATAGCCAAACCCATAGTTAACCAACAAAATCCAACACTCATTTTATCAAATCAAAATTTATAAAAGTCGTAAAGCACAAACTCAAAAGTCAAAATATAGATTATAGTATATTACAATTGACACTTTAGTTAGAAAATTAGGATCCTTTTATATTTTTTTACCAATGCATATAAAAGCTATTAAAAGCTTATACATGTCACATATATATAGGTGTGTGTATGTATCATAAATAATATAAGATTCTAAAAGATCAAAAGTACCCACACTTGTCTTTCTTCGCTTTATTTCCTAGAAAACCCTAATGAAGTCTGGACACATTAACTTCTTCACCTCCTTGTTAAATTAATTTTTTAAAGCAATTCATCTATTCTTCTCTAAAACTTGTAGATCGTGGTATAGAAAGAAAATATATTTTAAAAAGCAAATCCATCTTTCTCCGTCTAAGATTTCAAATCGTAGTTTCTCCAATGACTTTTTTCGGTCAGTATATTGTCATAGAGTTGTCGATCGAAGTTTCAAGGGCCTTAAGAGTTTCCAATGATAAAGGCACAATGTTGTAGAAACAAGTGATGAGATATGGGGGTCTCAAAACAATCGTTTGAAAATAAGAGCTGAACTCAAATATCGGTTGATGGTGACCTTGTTGGCGCTCTTTAGTAGGTTCTAATCAACCATGGTCGTCGACAGGAAGGAGCTTAGAGGGGTTGTGAGATCTGGGGGTTGCCGGTGGCAAGGGTAACTGATGTCGCTCCTACAAACATAGTGAGAGATGAGAGTGAAAAAGATTGACATCTTATTGATCTGGGTTTGTCGGATGAATATCAATCTGACATTTGAGCTTAGATTAGAGCTCATATCGTTGAATCAACCAGTTAAGAGCAGCCGATGGGTGGTGAGAGGTGAGTCCGATGATTGGTGGTCGCCATTGAATCAGATGATGGGTGGTCACTAGTGGAAACATGGAGGTGAAGTGAAAAATGTAAGAGATAACAGGTCTATGTATTTAAAATTGTGGAGGCATACAGTGAAGGATGGATTGACCGAAATAACCTTTTAACTTTTACAAAAATATAAAAGACAACAATGAAATGATTAGTCTAGAATGGTTCTCGCGGTTCACATATTAAAAGGTATTCTCAAATGATACCGTCTCCTTAACGGCCGTCTCGATCTACCGTGCCTCTATCCCGTTTCCGGCGACATCAACGTCTATCTTTCCTCTTTCCGGCAAGTGTAGATCCTCACCAAAGACCATCTACAATTCCAAACAAAACTTAGGTTTAAGTGTTGGATATCAAAGATCATATATCTCACTCTAAACTAAACTCATGAACATAAAAACCAGAAGAACAAAAAAACGCAGCTATGCTGCCTGGGAGA
>JAUEJL010057451.1:0-19244 GCA_032274825.1 Drosophyllum lusitanicum | reverse complement strand
CCCTTATAAACTTATTATATTAACTGTGCTTATAACAAAATGAACCTAGGGTGAGTGATTCATTGGTAAATACATCTCTGTCATCTGATTTAAACTCTTTGAAGGTTGTTTTCTCAATTCACTGCTTTGAATCAATTTGCAATACTTTGGCAGCGGTTAGCTGCTAGTTTCAAAAACCCCATAGCTAATTTTAAAAGCATTTTAGTTTAGCTAGTCTATTTCTTAGTAGTGCATTCAATTCCTGTTCCCTGAGGATACGATCCTAGTCTTATCTTGTTTACTGCTATACGATCGAGTGCGCTTCCCGTTAGTGTGTCAGTCAAATTAGGTCAGATTAGTATTAAAATTTAAGACTGATATTTGCGCATCAGTATCAATATGTACGCAACATTATCACAATTCATTAAACTGTAAATCTTCCTTTGCTTATGCTGATGTAGTTTATGCAGACTTTTTTAGCCGAAGTAGTCAATAAGCTCTCCAATAGTAAACTTGATCCCCATTTGGCCAATGATTATCCTTTTCTACTTGCAAAATTTACTCTTAAGGATATTACTTATGACCACATTAACGTGATTGAAATCCCATAGAATTCAGGATATGTGATCAATTTTCTTTGATTTAGGAGGTTATCTTTACTTTAAGAGATAATTAAGTTTCCTTTCTTCACCTGTAAATATTATATATTTGGTTCTATTCTTCCTTTGAGTCACTTTAATAGGATTCACATGCTGGTCGGACAACTGTCATACTAACACGGTATACTTGACAGAGGCCTTTAATTACCTACGGAGGTTCTGAGAACCAATACACACTCTAAATTTATGCCCTATTTTCAACCTCAAAAACCCTAACACACACGCATGCACATATGCACAAACACACAGTTCTAAATGATTTCTTTATACTAAACTCTGTTCACATGTAATGTAAGTATATAACTAAAACTAGGGATGGCAAAATGGCCGGGTTTGGGGTTGGATAACAGTTCAAAAGAGGTTCGGTTCAACATACGTAATTTTTAAGTACATATTGATATGGTTTGGATCACAATCAAAATTTTAAAGTTTTATAAATAAATAACTTGCAATATATGATTACAAACCCTGTATTATAACAAAAATAATCTAACCTACTTTCTTGAAGTGGTTTAGGATTTTGTTTATGCCTCTGAATACACTAAGGATGATTTGTTGACCCATTTTCTTTTTAGTTAATTCCTTTAGCTTAACCCGTTTGACCTATTAGAGATGGAAAAAAAGCCAAATTGACCCTTTTATATGTAAACGAGTCAAAATTGCCACCCGTATTATAACATTTAAAGAGAGATATAGAGATCGATTAAAGGAAGAAAAATCTCACACCAAAACATTATCTGAATTGCTTTCATGGCTTTCAAGATCTTGATTACGTTGAGCTTCTGAAAAGTGATCTTTGAATAGCATCTGATACTGATGAGACTTGCAAGGGTCAAAAAAGCCACAATATGCCTTGTTAACTTCCCTAGTGTCAAGTAACTCATATTAATCCTTTAGCAGAAATAACAGTAATACCTAAAACGAATACTAGAAGAATGAAATAATTGTAACAAAATTGGTATATAGTCTCAGTAAACATCAACTAGAAACAACCATGTTCCAGCAAAACAGAGTAAGAAAAGCATCTATGGAGGTTACAGCAAAATTATAATTAAGCATACCTCACAAGAAATTCATGCCCATATTGTCTCTTTCCAGGATTGACCAAAGCATCAATTGCAATTATTCTGGTTTTACGTCTTCCCATGACATCGGTATCTTTCTTATCCCGGAAGTCTCCGCAAAATCGAAAAGAAGACGCATAGCTAAGGAAGACAAAGAAAAAAGATAGGAGAGTAATCAATATACAAACATCTGATTATCTGAAACATATTCATGCAGCCAACCCACCCATTTAAAAGAACCAAATTCTGTATCACAGAAAGTTCTGAACTGAAAGACATCTCAGATGATACTTACCCTGTATACTGAGAAAATCTTTCAGCACCAACAACTTCTATCGCCTCATTATCTTCCATACAAGGCAAGAAAAGCATTCCAGCTATTAATTCTGGATTGATCATGAAACGAATCTCTTCCTAAGAAATACAATTATAAGAATATAAGGTTATAAGATTTAAAAACATGTGCTTGAGCCTTGAAGGACTAAACCATAAAATCAGCAACATGAAGATAAACTTTCCTACAAATTAAGCACGTTGACAAATAGTGTACAGAGATATGGCGCAGAAGAATGACGTCAAATATGGTGCATCATTAATAACTTAAGATGCTGTGAGAAGCGAACAGCACAAATAGGTGAACAGTATCCCAGTCATTTAACCAATCACTAAGATGTAACTCTATAAACAAAAACCACTAGAACGTTCTATTACATATTATAGTAAGCCCGCCCAAACAGAATATAGTTGCAAACCGTTAAATCTATACAAACGACTAACCAATAAACATAATAGAATTTTACATAAAAGAGAGCACCCAAACATGTTAGTATACAACTATACAATATTATTAATCACCTTTAACACTGACTATGCTCAGTAAAGACTAAAGAGTTCAAAAAACTAACAGTACTCTACAGTAGCATGCCTTCAGTAAATCATATCAGGGACAAGCAAACCTGAACACAGCCTCTAGTTAGAGCACCACCACCAAAGTACTTATTTGCAAAATCTACTTCAAGAGCTTCTTTAGATTGATCTTCTATTAAGCCCAAACTGCAAACCTACAAGGACAAAACAATGCTATTCACTACTATCCCACCCATCTATTACAGAAAGACCCAAAACAACAGAATAGGCAAACCTAATGCAGAATGCTCCAATATAATAATTTTTTTAGAAGCAATATAATAACTAAAAGTGAAAAGATAATAATGAAAATTAAACATCATGTCTATGTAAACAATATAGTCAAAACTCAAAAGATACTTAGTTCACCGCTATTGGTGGGTAAAAGTAGCTCTGGGGTTAGTTCTAAGGCAGCAGGGGAAAACAGCAAGTCAGCAAGGATAAAAAAAGAAAAGACATAATGGGAAAGAGTTGGTGCCATTCACCTCGGTGGAACGTCATGAAGTGTATAACTAGAGGTGGAAACATGTAATACCAGTATCACACCCATTACAGATAAAGTGTATAGCTGGAGATGGCGAAACAGGAAAATATTGGCAAGGGTCAGATTGGGTTGACCCAATACACTTTTTGTCCAAATTCTTTATATTTGTATAAATAGTTAAAGCTAATTCTCTAAATAAAATGATTTAAGGTTTTAAGGATTAAAATATAATATAGGGAATTTTCTACCCATCCACAAGTCAGCGGGTAGAATTTGTCACCTATATGTAGAACAATCATAGGTCTTTAAATCATCCCCTAAATGCAAACTCTTCTGAAGAATATTTGTATACTGTACATAACTGATCAAGCTTATATAAATATGCCTTATAATCATCTAAGTGATGGGTTACATTTCCAGCTAACCCCAACAAACATGGGATGGAAGGTGTGTTGTAAGTTAAGTGCTTCATAAAGTAGAGATACTAGACCATACCTCAAAGAGGCATAGGGAGACCACAGAGTTACTCCAAGATTCAGCCTTTGGGTAGGGAATGCAGTTAAGAGTTCGGTCAACTGCAAGCACTTTCCTCTCATATGAGACATTGCCTACTGGCATACTTGAACAAATTCTCTCAAAATAATGAATGGTGCATTTTATTTTATTCTCCTGTTTTTCATCATAGCTGTCATAGAGGCTCCTGATTACACACAAATCATATGCATGAAACAAATTTTAATGAGAACATAAATGTGAAAGCATCAACAGACAATAGAGTAAGCACAATATATTGATCATACAAGAGAAATACATATCAACTACATAGTATTCTGATAGGCAGATTATAAAAACACATACGCAAACAAACGATCAAAGTTGATTGCTTGAAGATGGTTGGCACCTCTACTACTGTTTGGAAATAGACAAAAGAAAGAGCACGCAAGAAGAGCGCCAATCAGTTCCTGATTCATAAAATTACAAGTTGTAATTAGAGAATCACATACCACATGTAAGATATGTTCTGATACGCCATATAGGTATACATGCTCGAAACAGAAAACCGAAAATATGAAAGAGGAAAGAATTTGGAAACATGCATTTCTTGAGGATGTTTTCTATTACAAAATCTGCTTCATGTAGAGATGGAACAAAAAATTATCAATAGATAACATAAGGTAAATTGTGAATGAATTTTCCTTCAAAATCCTGATCTTCTTCGTTTTTCAGCAATCAGTGAATTATTTTGCTATATAATCCATCTTTTTGGCTATTACAATTTATTTGTTGCCCCCAGATACCTTCTCATCACTATTGAGCTGTTCACTTCCAAAATTTGCATGTAAATAGAGCCGAGAGCTAATATTATGAACATTTCACTTGCAATTAGGCTTGAATAATGTGCTCTTATACCTGGCTGAGTAAAACCAAGCCAGCCTCTTGCGACTTCAACAGGCGAAGACCGGTTTTGAGTCCAACCCTAGAACCCACACAACTAACAGAGTCTGCACTCTTGTAGTGAGCTTCTAGCATCAATGGAAGCCTCAACAGCAAATTGGCCAAAGCAGGAAGCACCTCTCCAAACCATTTATTGGCTTCAGCCCGCGATATTAGCTGTTCAAGAAGGTAACACACTCTTAAATTTCAAGTGATCCAATGACCGATTGATAAACAATGTAAAACGAACATTCCCTCCTTTCCAAAGAGAAGCTACAAATGAAATGACAGAGAATAACTACAAGTATATCAAACCTACTACTTTGAAATGTAATATAGATAACAGTACATAATTACTTTGAGAAACACATTTGTTGAAATTAGAAACAAAGCTCGTATGAAGCTTGTATACAGGAAGTATTAGGTTTATTTTATTATAACTTACATCATCGAAAAAGAGGGAGAAACCCTCAGCGGTAGAAATAGCGAGGGCATCAGCGGATAGGTTAAGAGAGTGACGGATGTCGGAAATTGCAAGGAAGAAGACGTCGCCGGAGTCAACCTTGCTGTGTTCGGGGCCTTTAGAAAGTGCTTTTAGTGCTTCCACAACTTGAGACGGCCAGAATAGCGCCGATGAGCGGAGAACCACCGGCAAAAACTCTAAAATGGAATTCAGATCCTCTCGACTCTCCATTGTCTCACCCCAGTACCAGCATGTACCTTCAAAAAACTACGATTAGTCTATTAGTAATAAAACCCGAACGTCACTGTTAGTAGCATCAATAATCGTTAAGAGGACGACAAACGTTTTCTAGTATTGTCATTCTCGTTCATATTGTTTGATTAATTTAATTAATAATTAATTTTTGTGACAATAGTAAGTTGTGGTGGTGGCTGATGATGGTGGTAGCAACCGTTAGGGATGATGATCGGTGGTGGCAATAATGATGTTGGTAAAGACATTGATTAATGACAATTAGTGGTGGTAAGTGGTAGTTGAAGACAATGGTGGTTGTAGTCGGTAGAGGTGGCGATAGGAAGTGTAGGAGGTGGTAGTGGCGATGATCGACGCTATGGAGGTTGTTGGTGGTGGCGGTCTATGAGGGTGGTAGAGTGTAGCGGCGGCGGCGGTGGTCGGTGGACCATACATATTTGAATCCATGGCGATGGTGGTTGTTGTGGTCGATGGTGGTGGCGGTGGTGAAGACGGTAAATCGTTTGATGGTGAAGATGATGTTGGTGGAGTCGACAATTAACGGCAATTGATGGTGACAAGGGATGGTTGATGATAACGACGATTGTGACGAGTGGCGGCGATGGGATCGGTGGAGGTGGTGATAAGGGTGGAGGTGGCTGTAGAGGATGGTGATTGTGCGACGAGTTACGGCGGTGTGGTGGTTTTGAATGATGGTGGTGGCGGCGGCGGTAGGTGGTGGAGCAGGAGCGTGTTGGACTGTTGGTAATAATATTGTTGGTGATGGTGGTGGTGATCGGTGGGGAAACAATACTTGAATTCATTACTCCAAATTTGTTGGTGAATGGTTCATTACCCATTAATGGGTCATGATTGATTATATTTTACCTAAACAAACAATATTAATCATTATCATTCTCATTACACTACCCCTTAAAACCTCCGACCAAGTACGCCCTGACATTTGAGTAACTTTTACTTTGCTGTAAATTTTGTTTACACTTCTACGATTGTAACACTTTTTTCATGTATTATTTCGTCTAAAGTCAGTATAACTAATTTATTTGATAACACTCATTACTAGCACAATCACAGTTGTCACGTCAACAATATTATTTTTTTCGATGTTTTATAAAAACACATCTAATATAAATCAAAAACTAACATTTTACACCATCCTAGCCATTTATTTAAAAAATAAATTTAATTATGACATTCATTTAATCATAATTAAAATTTTAATTTTGACTTTGACCTATAAAAAATATCAAATATGTTTTTCTTTTGAACGGTGGCAAAATATAATTATATTAATAAATACTAGCAAGACGCTAGGATAAAGAAACAAATATTAAAGTTTAAACACAAAAATCATATTATAAAACGGTAAACTAGATAGCATGAATAGGGTTCAAACACTTGTCAATCCATGATATTCTCCTTTTCACCTTGCCTCTCGAATTTAGCCACAGAAGATAGGAACTCTGAACAAATCCCCGTACGATGAATCATCGAGATTTGTCGCTAAGAAAGCTTTCCCATTCTTTAACCTCCAAAACGCCAAACAAAATGTAAACAATATTACCGTAAAAGAAACCAAAATAACACCTTTTAATCCAATCATTGTCCCCAGAAAGAATCAATAGAATCAATATGAGGTTTAGATATGCCATAATCTCGGTAACATTAAATATCAAATATGTTAATTTCCAAATTCAAGGCCATAATCTCGGTAACATTAATCATTACACTTGAACATCATCCTCAAATTCATTTTTCATTTTCTATTTAATGCGTACATATTACATAATAATATCAATAATATTCTAACCTAACATTACCTATATATACAATTAATTGTGATGAAATAGATATCGTTTATCTTTTAATATTCTAATATAAATGACTAATATCAATAATATTTATTAAATAATCCTAGCAATTGATTTATATATAAAAAATTAATTATGAAATCTGATGATCTATTTTGGTAAAAATTAAAAACCAAATTTAAAATTTTAATATTTAACATTTTTAAATATTTTATAATCATTTTAATTTTTTTAATTATAATCAATAAAGGTTGACTACATTGTCTCTAATTGTACCAGTAGCGATCCATGGTCTGTACAATAAACACAATCATGTCTACTCGTATCACGATTCCACATTCTTGCCATCACGTTTGCCTCCCTTTCCACATTCTTGACCGTATCGATACTTTCACCGCTGGTCTAAGTGTTGACATCGTTTGACGTCTGTCATAAGCTTTTTCTAATTTTCAATTCTTTGGTGTTTTAAATTATTTAATATATTTTTAGTAATGTTTAATATTTATCATTTTTTAAACCAACACGTGTATCATACGGACATCTAATCTACTAATATTTATAAAATAAATACTAAATTAATATTTCACATAAAATAAAATAAAATAAAATAACTAAAATTGCATTCCAGTAAAACTAAAATAAACTAAAATTACATTAAACCTAAACACTACAATACGATAATTAACTACACTACAATACAATAATTAAGTAAAATAATCATAAAAAAATAAAACTACAAGGGGATAGATCCGGTGTCACTAACGTAACTAGAAGAGTAGCGGGAAATCAGCGACTCGAAATTAATATCAGAAATCAAGAACCTTCTTGCGATTCTGTCGTATGCATTGCAGTAATATAGGTCGGTAAATTTGTCGATCCTCCAATGCATGAACTAAATAAGTCCGAAATGCTATGGGCAATAATCTCGAGACCCGTAAGAGTGTACTTCTCGCCGCTACAATAATGAAGGAACGGGTACTCTTCGACTTTCCCACCGTAATAACAATTTATGGTATTTTTAGTTGACCAGACCATGATTTGGAAGAAATTTATAGATAGTGATGGAGAAGATGAAGAAGATTTGGGAGAAGATGAAGAAGATGTAGAGGATTTGAGAGAAAAGGTTGTATGTATGTGAGTTGACAAATATGTATATAGGGGAGAGATCAAATGAGAATTGTTTTTCGTGCGACAACTTCAAGAACCAATCTTGAGCGTTGATTAAAATAAATTAGTGGATATTAATGGCAACGGGTAATTAATGACTCAATAATGACATATTAATGAGAGATATTTTTGGAAAATCAAGCCTCGCTCGTTAACGACGGTCCACCTGGATGCAATTCACGATTGGGTAAATATATAAATGACCAAAATTCCCATATTAATTAATCTTAATGATGTTACAAAAAGTTCTTGTTGGAACTTTTCAGTGTGTGTGTATCTATATATACACACACACACATATAGAGAAGTTCATTTGAGAACCACTCTTAATGCCAAATTTTGGTTATTTATATATACTTAACCGTGAATTACGTCCGGGTATATAAGTCATTATTTAACGAGGCTTGTTCCTATTAATAGTCATTAATGAGTATTAATGAAGGCTCATTAATTAGCCATTAACATTATTCGCCATTGAAGGTATATGAAGCAGTCGACTTTTTGTGAATTGTGAATTTGTAAATTTTTTAATATTGCAAATTCATTTTTGGTAGTGAAAATTGTGACGTGAATAACTAATGATTTCACTTTAGCAAGGAAGATCGCTTTTAGTTTATTTGGAAATGCAGATTTGTCATCTGCATTTTCGTTTCCTTGAACATGTAGAGTACGTAGTAAAGAGTAGATTTGCGATTTGCATATTCGCTTTTCCGAATATATAGAGTTTTGAATCAATTTTAATAGAGTATTTTGCAATTTGATTCTCTTTATTTTCAAATTTTGTATGAATCTGCATATCGGAAATATACATGCATATTCACGTATGCATTTTCAAAAACAAAATTCCAGATATATTAGTATAGTCTTGAATTAAGAGTATGAAAATCTAAATCTGATTATATATCTCTTTTATGAAATTTTCAAACATGACCGAATTGAATGTTTAATGGGTTTTGTAGATTAAACCTGGTATGGCTGGAGAAGTTTGTGAGGCGCGTAGGTCTAATTTAAATTCCTATTTTTACTTTTATAAATGATTGACTGAGATTGGTTCTATAAGTTCTATGAATAAGAGTAGTTTTGTACGGAATCTTACCCTATATATATAGGGAAGGTTTGTATGACAACTATTCTTATTGCGAGTATCGCGAGAACCAATATTAGCCCTTGATTATATTAGATCAATTGTTATAATGCTAATGCATTATTAATGAGTTCTCATTAATGAGCGGTATTTTAGAAAAACTAAGTCAATCTAATAACCAGTTACCCAGCCGAACGTAATTCATAGTAAATGACTCGTTATTAAATTTACTTAATTTTTCAAAATTGATGATATAGTCATATAGATTGTAACCTATTATAATTATAAATACTAACAATTATCAGGAAAGATGAACAGTGATTTTTTTGTCTTTTTTTGCAAAATAGTTATCATATTATATATTTTGTAAACATTAAAACAAGAACTTTGTGCATTTGCAATGAGGTTGGTGGGCTAGTGGCGAGGGTTCAAACCTAGTTCCCCTTTAATTTTTCTTCTTTTTTATGTTGAACTTACCCACGAGCTGGCCTCCCTTTTAATTGTTTTTTATTTTGTTTTTTGTTTTTTTTGTTTTTGCTGCTTTTTGACATAGGACTTTACCAATACTTTTAATTTAATATTTACATTAGTACTATTATATTAACATAATTTCATATATTATCTATTTTATTACATAACTCTTAACAAATAATATTTTATGTAAGCAACAACAATGATACACAAATCCGTATGAGCAGTGACGGATCCAGGAATTATTTAAACGGGGGGCATCTTTTCTTCAAGATGGAAAGGCGTCATGTGTAATGAATCGATACATATTTAAATCAAAATAGGTCGGGTCAACTAGTAGGTCATCTTTCACACAATTCACTATTAAACTTTTTTGAATACTTCATACCAATGTCAAAAGTACATCTGAATCAAGAAACCTCAAATGCCTAAATCTAAAGTCTTTTTATGCCTAACAGTTGCATTATGTTGTATATTAAACTCCTAAATCAAATACATAAAAATCCTAATGGGTGGATTAAATCTTGAATCAAATAATTAATCGACTTTCCTAACCTAAATCAAGTATTCAATAGCAGAAACACAAAGGAAATTTAGGACAAAAACACAAGGTGACAAGGAGTTTGGAGAAAGGAATGTTCATAGAAGGATTTGAAGTTTGCTTTTTCTTGGTTCTTTCTTTCTTGCAGGAGGATGTATCCCTGTCAGAAAAAGGGAATTGGAGAATGGAGGAAGGGCTCAAGAATTTATTGCATCTTTGTTTCTTTATTGCTCTCATTTCTTTCCCTCATTTTTAAGTTTCATGCATGGGAGAGAGGCCCAGGAACTAGAGCACACGAGGCTTTATAAAAAATGGCTATATAATTTGTAGAATATGGGCTTTGGACGGGGTGCCTTTCCCCCCTTTCAACAAGGTGGATCCGCCACTGCGTATGAGCAGTGTTATATTGAACGTAATACGAAATTTATAAAACCTAAATCGATTTAAATCTAAACCAACTTTTGTGAATATAGTCTGAAATAAATTCTATCATAATTTCACTTCCAAATTTTAATTTCTTTCCATTTTACTTTAAATTTTGTGCTTTTTTGTTCTTCTTTACTTTTTGATCCCGCCGCAACGCACGGGTTTAAAAAGTCGTTCTTTTAATTTCCAAGTAATCATCGACTAACCCCATTTTCACACCATGTAATTCCCGACTCACATAAGAACATTTCTTTCCAAATTTCAATCATTGTTAAGTAGTTCGGAAATTTATTATGAATTATAACCCTTAAATTATAAATTATGGGGCGTATTTGGTACGCAGTTTTTTTAAGCCGGTAGCCTTTTGTTTTGAAAGAAAAAACTACAAGACTTGTTCAGATGAAAACACTTGAAGTTTTATTAAACAAAAAGATTTAAAATAAAAAATTTCTTGAAGTGGCTTTTAAAACTACCTTAAAGTTTTTTTATATACAAAATTACCTAAATACTCTATTTGATTATTTATAATTTCTCATGTTTTTATGATTTGTCATTTTTTGTTATTTTACACTATTCAACTTCAACTATCAGTTATTTTGCCAAACACATATACAAATAAAAGACATTTTCCGGCTCCAGTTATCATCTACTTCCGCCAAACACACCCTATACCAAAGGGTTTTAGCCTAATGACTTTAAGATTGTAGGTTAAGTCCTGGTAGTAGACATTAACAAATTTAGGAAAGACATTAATCTATCGATCCACAATAATTTAGAGAAAAAAAAGTCAACAAAGAGAGAGAAAATCTAAGTGAAAAAAGGTGACAAGTAAAATAAGTTGGATGTTTGTTCCATACATCATATGCCAATGGAAGCAAAAACATTAGAAAGATGTCAAAAACTTGTGCCATAACTTTCAGCATTTGACCAATACATCTTAAGAAAATATAACCAACTGTTATTACTCGAAAGTCCCCAGAGGGTTTACACATATTTGCACTCGAAAAAAAGATACACACGAAAATTACAGATGAAAATAATAATGTACAATCCTTTGAATTCTTGCAGTCATATTTCAGTATAAAGAAAGGAATAGGAAAACACAAACATAATTTAAAAAGAACCAACCGGGTTTTCTGCCTTTGCAGGAACCTGAAAGACTAGCACGCGTTGAGTAAGATGAAACCCCACTCAATTCTTTCTACAGCTCGGTTTTGACATTTACCATTACGCCTCCTTCATCTTCTACAAGTTGCACATCTATCAACGTTTCATTTCTGCAACAAATCATATGTACTTTTGTCATTGCCCTAACATAATGTTTGATGTGAAAATGAGTAGTAAATATGCTCAGTAAGTTTTTGCATCCAAATTCCTTTCTCCTGTGCAGTTGAAGCTTGTGAATGTTGTAATCAGTAAACAGGTTATGTTTTAAATGAAGTTTTTACAAGTGGCAAAGTGGGTGGATCAGACTGGGTCAAAGCTGGTCAACTGGGTCGGGCTAACTAGTTAAGCAGACCTACTAGCACTTCTTTTTTTGTCCAGTTTAAAAGTTTTGTAAGTAGTTAATGTAAGCATTGTAATACAAAATTACACATTAGGCAGCTTTTCACCTGTTCCGTATTTAGCTAATTTGTTATAGTTTACTTGTTTGATCCATTACCATAATACAACCCAAACTGACCTGTTTCCATACAAATGGGTTGAAACTTGAAACTGCCATCTCTTACTAGTTCTAGTTATTCACAAATTAAAGATGTAATCGGTTGTGATTCCACTGAGCAAGAATGACATCCAATTTCCAACATTTAGGTTAAAGTGTAAAAAGCAATTGGTAAGAAGAAGAGATCCAAAACGTCATACCTCTTGTAGAACGTTTATCATTCTTTTCCGTAATTCCCTCTTCATTTTTCCATTCGCTATCAATGTTGCTCATCTCTTTTCTGCCATCATTCCCTATATCACTTTCACTAGCTGTCTCCCATTCAGAATCATCAGTCCCTTGACCATAAATATCACCAACATCCGCCTCACAATCGATACCCCCATGTTTGATAGCAGCTTCCCTAAACAACCAAGCAGCACGCATCTGTTTCTTAACCAAACGCTCTGCATAATCAGGCACTTTGTTCTGCCTAGAAGACAAATCAGGATCAGTTGATTGAGAGCACTCGTTTATGAACAAAATAGCATCCAACAAGCTCTCTTTGGCAAGACCAAGAATATCATAAGCCTGTGCTCTTCTCCAGAGACTTTTGGCATGACGATTAACTGGATTATGAAGACAAAGTGCACGAGTAGCATCACTTATAGCACTAGATGGTTGTTGCAACAAAAGATAACACTGGGCACGATTGCTGTACAACACGACCCTCTCTTTTTTAGATCTTACTGGGCATAATGCTAGTGCCTCTGAGTACTTTGATGCTGCTCCAGAGATATTTCCTGATGAAAACAGAGAATTACCTTCCAGTTTTACTACCATAGCAGCAGCTTGTTTAATATGGAGATCCTCTTTTGGCATACTCTTTTCCCATTTGAATCTCTCCCTTGAATGCAATATTTCTTCAACATCTTCTTTTATTCTGTTACTCACAGAATTCCGACCCGTTCCATGTGATTGAATGCATTCTTGAAGAACATTGATAATGGAATCTCCAAGCTTCTTATGATCCCCAAGAGTAGAGATCTCTGCTAGGTCAAGAACTGCAGGCGCAGCTTTCTCTATGACCTACGTAACAATTAGCCCAAAGAAATACATAAAGAATTTGTTATATTGGTATGAAGCTTATGTTAGGGGAACAAGAACGGTGCAGAAATGCAGGCCTACTAGTCATGAAATTAAGTTATCTAACTAGAAACAAAAGGTGTTAATTTGTTGTAATATAAACCAGTAAGACCCAAGGAGCAAAATGATTACACTACAGAGCCTTAAAGTCAACTTTGGGATATTGCATATTGATGATTACAGTCAACTTTCACCAGCACAGAGCTACAAACATGATTTTAAATCTAGTTGGTCAAGCAAAGGACACCCTCAAGGAGAGGGTTTGATTTAAGAAAACTGATCTGATTTCCTTTCTTATTTAGAGCTTGGTTGCGTATATAAACATGCATAGTGTTATTTACATACAAGAAAACTTTGCCGTCTCATATTATACCAACTTATTTTCAAAAATAAATCAGATCCATCCTAAATCCTAAAAGGCTTTGTCAAAATGTCAGCAAGCTGGAAAGTGATGAACAGTTTGGTCCAATTAAGGTTTAATAGTAGTACGTAACACCAATAATCACTAAAAAAAATTCAAGTCTACACTGGAGCGTTTAAGCAAACATAGTTCCTTCACTACATATATAGCTGCCTACTAATTTAAACAACAAAACCATCTGGAAGAACCCCTTAGTTCATACACAAGCGACCTTTCATTCAAAAGGAACATTTATAATGTCCAAGATACCGCAAGTCTAAACTGTAAGTAGAATTAGCATTTTATCTCCTTGATTATTCTTCACAAGAGCTTATCACACACGAAACAGGGTAGCTGTAATTCCAAAGCAACCGACCACCCTATTGTCTGTATATAATATACCCCAACCCTTGTGTGTGAAAGCTACAGGGGGGGCCGCCCGCTAAACAAAAAATACAGATGTGATTATGATGCTGAAGCTGAGTTCAGCACTCGCTTGAGCGCATTTCAGTTCAGCTGCTGACCTGTGATCTTCAGCACTCGCTGAAGCTAAATCATCTGTTCAGCATTTGCTGAAATCATTGACCCAGTTTTAAAACCGTTTTCGAAATAACTAGTTAACCGTTGTGTAACTGTAAGTACCCAACTCGAATTTAAATATATATTACTGATCAGATCGTTCTGGATTATCCCTAAATAAAATTCGTGATTCTCTATTATGGAACGAATATTCAATTAAGGAAAGTGATTTCCATACACGATCCATAATCAAATCCAAGGCTACTAAGTTCTTTCCCTTTCCGTATACTCCCCTAACAGCTACCACTAGATCAAGATGCCCAATCAGAAAAGCAAAAGGTAACCTCTAGTTCAAGATAGTAATTTTAAAATTACTTAGAAGTTTAATAATGAGATGTCTGATACTTAAATTGCCAACTATAATAGTAGACACACCCACAGGTAGAAAGAGAATTTTTGTCCATCATGACACACTGACAAATGTGGTGTTTATCCTTATGCAAATCTCTATAAAGGACTAAGGGACAATAATGGATATAGGGAAAGAAAATTTAGACCATGAATCATCAACGGTGCTTCTATAACAGACTCTTAATGTGAGATACTTTGACTTTCTTGTTGATCTAATTGTTATAGAATAAAGAGCACATAGTTATATAATTTAAATGATTAAAGAAAATGTTGAAGTCTCTAAAGATCTAATGAAAAAGAGATTTATTTCAGATGTGATAGCCATCAATTTGAAACAGAATGATTAAATGTGCAGGAGTGACCGTTATCATATTTCTGCAGTTAAAGATAATTTTCAAAATGTATTAGATTTTTATCAAGCCTTCTAGCAAGCAGAAATACTCTTCAAAAACTTCTACGCTTCCTTCATTTGCTCTCAGTTATCAGGCATATCTCACCAGACTACTTAACATCAAAATGAAAAACCAAAACCACTATAATCTGTGAGTATGGATCATGACTGTAATCACTTAACTGTAATGCACACCTTCATATGCAGGCTAGAAAATTACAAGTTTATACCTAGAGCTCATAACTTAGCAACCACTAAACATGAATCAGTATCTAGTGCAGGCTAGAAAATTAAAAGTTTGTACCTAGAGCTCATAACCTGCCAACCACTAAACCTGAACCAGAATCTAGTGCATTGAAAAAAAAAATTATACAAAAGACCTTCTTCAGTATATTAGTTATTACCTTATGGAAGGTATTCGGGTCTTGGAGCAACCATAGAAGACAATCAATCGCCATATATTGCCAATCATCTGATGATCGTGCGATATTACATAACGCCTCAATTACACTAGGGCAGCTGCTAACAGGTCCTCTTCCAAACTTATGATGACAAATTGTTCTTAACAAGCCAATACCCGCTGGTGAATTCTCATTAACAAGTCCACCCCACATACCAGGAAGTTTTACAAGAAATTCTGGTTTGCATATTGTAGAGAGAAACTCAGGCTTAAACGCAAAACAATTTATAAGTTGAAGAGACCAGCACTGCAATTGGCTAGCCCATTCCTCAGCTTTCCTCGATTCCATCTCTACGCCACCCATGCCACGTGTAAGAAGATCACAGTGGTAACTGAGTCTTCTGTCAGCGTATTGATAGAAGTGTGAATACACAATCTCAAGGGAACTCATTGCTAATTGAATACAAAGCTCAAGGATCTCCCCATGACTTGCTACAGCTGGGAAAGTGCTTGCATATGTAGCCAAGTGCCCTAAAGCTCGTACAGCAACTCTCTGTTCAACCCAAGTCAACCTACCCCTTAGAAGTTCAACCAACGGTGGGATTACCCCAGCATTGACAGCAGTTTCAGCAAAATCTTCCATATTCATGGTGTAGGATCCAATTATATGTGCGGCATAATAAGGGATGTATATATTTTGATCATGAGACAGCCAGCGGCGATTTTTCAAGCCCTTCCAAATGAGTGCTGCCATGCATTCAAATATACCCAACTCGATGAACTCTGGATCATTGGGGTGTGCCATAGCCGTATTCCAAAGGCCACTTATAGGGAGAACCTGACCATCGTCATCTTGTGAAGGAAGCTCTCTAAAAAATTTCATGATGCTTGCTCTGCGCTTGTTTGGGTTCCCTTCTTTCATGACACAAAAGAAGCATCCAGGGTATGGGCAATCTGGGATCAGTTTGTCCATGCTCATAGGTTTGATTGCTCACAATTCTACAACCATGAAGCCAATTTCTCACAATCCTCCAAATGTACACTGCATTCAAAAGTGGTGAAAAAGAAAATACTGAATAAGATATCTATGATAACTTAATTTGACAAGGCAGCAATAAAAGAAAGATCACAAGTATTTATCACACTAACAAGGATTTAATGAACACTCAGACACATTCACTAGAATGATGTGGACAAGTTTAAGCATTATATATGATAAACAAAAAGAGAGGATGTGAAAACAATAGTAAGAATTTCCTCCTCATTCTTGATTTTACTATTTATTCAGCTTATAACTAATTCCGACTGAAGAAGAAAGCAAACACAAACAATAAAACAATTTTCCATGAAGTCCCAGCTACTTCATTGACAAGTTTTATGCTTTCACTAGTCCTTTTTAGATGCACACACATAGATTTGGTCCTTCAGAAATACAGTTACCGTGACACTGTGACAGAACAAATTTCAAGATTGATTACTTCATTTTTGGTGCCAACGCACTCAATTCACACGAAGAAACTAGAGAGCAAAGATAGAATCGTGAAAGCAGAAAAGACAATCAGGCCCAGCTTGTAGATGCATTGCACAGAAAAACAGATGTTTTCATGCGGTCATACCTACGATTAGAAGGAGCTCTTTTAAGTACTACTAATCATAAAAGATTAGTGCTTAATGGTATCTGAAGTACTCCACATGATTAACGGTACAGAAGTGACAACTAGAACATGTTTAGACTTGAGTAGACCCGTAGGGAGCTTACGAATTTGGAAGCACGGCAAACTATAGGCATCATGTGGGAATTGGGATAACTCAAATGCACCAATATAACTTTAACACACTTGGGCACAGACATATATAAGACGCAGAATGGTTCTTGCAACCACATATCCTTTAGAATGTGGATTTTTACCTATAAGATATTGTTACTACTGAAGATATCATCCATCAAACATAGGCTACATCTTCTCCGGCCATGGGTCTCCTCTAAATATGATAGTAGACATCTACAGAGCTCATCTATATGTTGGTACAACTTTATGAGCTCAACACATATATATACCTAGAACAGTTCTCTCTGGCATGGCTAAAAATACGACATAAAGAGTCCTACAATTTTTCAAGACTTGATAATCAAATTTGAAGAGCTATACCATTGCAATGACTTCCTTATGTACCAAAACCATATTAAATGGATATATTGAAATATTCCAAATTTCCAATCATCAACATCAAAGTAAACGCAAACCATATAAGCATTGTAAATGTGAGCACCTCCCAGACTAAACAAGAACTATCAGTATAGTTTCAGATCTAAATAACACGCAAGCTGCGTTGAAAAGTTCAACACAGAAGATAATTTTAAATAATTGGCAATTTTTTGTGCCCCAAACCATGTTGAAATCAAAGTTTACTAACAAAAAAGAAAAAAAATGTTACAAATTCGGAATGCAAACAAGCATTCTTAAACCTAAAGAGGACTCAAGAATCAGCTAAAGGCATAATCAATAACAATTTGACTGTTCTCAGAAGCTAACCTACTGCGAACAAAAACTAAAATTTCGTACATTTGCTTGCATAGTAAACACAATAGCACATAATTCAATCAACTTCCGTTGCAAAAAGGCAATTACCGAATGCGAGATGCTACCAAAAAAATGCAAAAATAAACGGAAGAGCACAAGAAGTGATATCAACATAATAACAACAATACCATCACTAGAAGTTCAACAAATCGCCTGAATCTCAACGGCAGCAAAATTGACAGAGGTTAGAGGTCACCGTCACCGATCACGGAGGAGGAGGAGGAGCAAGAAGAGCGACTGATTGACTGAGAGCGGGGTAGTACTGATTGGGAAATTTGCAGACTAGCAAGGGGTTTTTACCGATTTGCAAAAGGGTTCTTTCAAAAAGGGAAGCAGCAAATAATTTAGGACCAAATATTAATTAATATTATTAATGTAATAATAATAAATTAATAATAGCGTGCCTTTATTTCATCTGAAATTCTGAATAAATGCTTACGGGGAGATGCTTGCATATATGACAAATATAGTACGGTTCGCCCTTCGTTCAAACGTATGCATTTTTTATTTTTATTTCAATTTAGTTTACACACTTATTCTAATCTTCAAATATAAATAAAATGCTAACATGTACTAAATTTATTAAATTATTCTAACTTTTTATTTAATAAAATCAGTTAAATTATTTAATTTTGATCATTTATTTAATCAAAATTAAAATTTTAATTTTGACTTTTTTAAATTAAAATTATTAAAGAAATTTCATATATGTGTTTTTTTTTAAAGGCAAGAGTTTTATACTTTTATTACCGTGTGAATTTCAGTACATGAGAATGAAACAAAGACAACCTGATTTCTGCAAGAAGCAGAAATCACTAAGCACCAGAAGGAAGTTTCACATGATTAGAGAGCCAAAGACACAAAACTACTAGTCTAAGCTTCTAATCTTTAATTTTCTAGAATTCTGAGGTTGGATCTGTGCACCATCTTAACCAGTCTAACTTGAGCTTTCTATGTCTTGATCTTATCCAATCAAAGCTTCTCCACTGAAACTCTACAAACAGATCGGACA
>JAUEJL010057440.1:0-19246 GCA_032274825.1 Drosophyllum lusitanicum | reverse complement strand
ATTTGTTTTGGGGGTTTTGGGGGGGGGGGGGGGGATATTTTTGCTTTTTTAAGTGAATTGTGAATTACCAAGATACCAACATGTTAACTATGATTTTGCACATCAATTTGCTTAAGGGACTATGTCAAAGGTACGAACCAAGCCTGTTAATTAATTATTAATGAATTATAAGAACCAATAGTATAATAAAGGGTAAAGCGCGTAGATCAAATGTGCAGTTAATTTTTTTAACTCTATAAAAACGAATTAATTATTGTGAACATATAATAACACGTATAATATAAGATTCAAGATTTCAAATACCGTCCATGTTATCTGCACTTTGACACAATGCATTAGTCATGATTCGTGAAGCGGTCAAATGAGGATGTATGAGACTGGTCACCTAAAATCACCTCCCTTTTAAGATATCTTAACCAGGGAGACAAAAACATGAAAATCAGCATTGCTAAGGAATGCTACATTGTATTTTGACCTCTATTTGAACCGGCTCAACCCACATATAGAACCCCATCTTCTACTTTCTTGTCTTTAACTGGACTAATGTGCCGTTATTGGACCTTCACGCATGTCGTCCACGTTGTATCATCCCCCCTCCTCTCTCTCTCTCCATACAACACACCCCGACTACGAGTAGTCAGATCCAACATCATAAAAGTCCACTCATTTTATAAGTCTTAAATTAGCCAAAGCCGCTTTCTTTATTTAAACACATCAAAGCAAAAAACCTTAACCCCTAAGCTATCTGACATTGCTGACACCTCTGTATATATATATACACACACACATACACACAAATTTCTCACATTTAGGACCTGCATTTATGCCAAGTCGGTTGTCGTCAAAAATGGAAGATGAAAGTGGGTATGTGGAGGATTTCTTTGGGTCAATACCAGAAGGCTTTCTAGCCAAAGCTGTGTCTCTCACTAGCCCTCAAGATGCTTGCCGGTTATCGTTGGCTTGCTCTGTTTTTAGGTCGGCGGCGGAGTGGGACGCCGTTTGGGAGAGTTTCTTGCCGTCGGATTACCGGCAGGTTGTCGATCAGGCAGCGGAGGACGACGGTGGTTGTTCTTTACGTTTCTCTTCCAAGAAACAGTTGTATCTTCGTCTCTGTGATCATCCCCTGATTATCGATGGGGGAAATAAGGTTAGTTTCTTGAAAAAAAAATTATTTTTATCTTCAGATGGCCAATTATTCAGATGGATTTTTGAGTTCAAGTAATTTAACAATCATTTAGGCAGGAAAGATCGAATCTTTTGGCTGTTTATGTCACCTTCTACTCTGTTTTTGCTGGTTTTTTGTTGCTCGTATCGTTTTCAAGGTCATCGTTCGCTTCTATAAATTGACGTTTTCATGGCTTAAATTTGAACTTGATGATAGGTCGACTTTCCAGTTTGAAACTTTATGATCATTTGATGAAATCTTACTGATAACTAACTGACGCCATTAATGAATTTGACAGAGCTTCTCATTGGATAAAAAAACCGGCAAGAAATGCTACATGTTGGCTGCAAGGGATTTATATATAGTTTGGGGTGATACTCCAAGATACTGGAGATGGATTACACTACCCGAATCACGGTAATTATTTTCAATTTCTCATATTTTTCATTAATCAAGTAAAACCAAAGAACAATTAAGTTGATAGTTTGCCATTTGGGTTGCTAATTGTAGGTTTGCAGAGGTGGCTGAGCTCATAAGTGTATGCTGGTTTGAAGTCCATGGCAAGATCAATACTTCAATGCTGTCACCAAACACCGTTTATGTAGCATTCCTTGTGTTCAAATCAACACCGCAAGCTTACGGGTTCGAGAGCCAACCGGCTGAGGTTTCAATCGGGATCAGTGGGCTTGAAAGCCAGACTCAGACTGTGTTTCTTGAGGCTGAAGGTGAACCAAGAAGGTTGCATCCAGTTGTGCCCAGAAGACGAATGGGAATGTTTCTTAGAGGCCATGTAGCGAACGTGAATCCAAACCCGAACCCGATTGGGTCGGCTAACGCATGTCCAAATGGAAATGGGCCTAAACAAAGAGAAGATGGATGGATGGAGATTGAGCTAGGTGAGTATTTTATCAAGAAAGGGGAAGAAGGTGAGCTGGAAATGAGCATGACTGAAGTGAAAGGGGGGAATTGGAAGGGTGGGCTTGTGATTCAAGGGATTGAGATTAGGCCCAAGTCTTCTAAAAGTTAAAATGTTGGACAGTCCACTTTTTCTTTCTTTTTTTTTCTTCTCTTTTTTTCCCTTCTTCTATTGATTGATTTATGTTTTATTTTAGTTTTTATCAAACAATAAATTATTTACGTGGTCTCACATTTATATAGGGTCCTCACATCTTTAAAAAAACTTGTTTAGGGGTTAATGGTTTACCTCTTTACATTATCATACTACATACTGACTACGACTTAAAAATCACGTTCAACCCTTACTCTATCATACCCAACACAACACACCAACCTATGAACTCATTCAACACGCACAATTGCACAAGAAGAAAAAAAGAAAAAACATAATCACACGCACAACTCCAATTATTTTGACACCATAACATATGGCGTCACTTGGTGGTGGCATGAGATGAGTTAGTTGATCTTCCTTTACGTTGGCGTGTGGTGGTGGCATGAGATAAGTTAGTTGATGTTGGCGTGAGTTTCTACTGTGTTCCACCTTACACATCAATGTTCATACTTGCAAATGCTTTGAAAGCTGATATTTCCACCTTGTTCACCTCTCTCGTTGTTCTCGTCTTCTTCGCGTGTTGACTTCATCTTCCTCATCTACCTCCTTTGTCGGTGTTATTCAAAATTGAAGTAAGTCGTTACAGTTTAAGCAGAGGCTGTATACATTATCGACTCCGCAACAAAGACTCGAAAGATTGGGTGTAAAATTAAAAATAAGGAGCAGCGAATATGAAAATAAGATATTTTGTTCGTAAAGTCGACTTGATTTTCTCAAAACCAATCGATCTGAAATTTCAATCATCACCACTTAAAATCTCAACCGTTAATGGCGCCTCTTTCCATGATCGACTTCAGTTCCCAGGTGGACAAACTCACCCATGGCATCTTTTCCCTTCTTGAAAACAGGTTCTTGTAAGGTTCACCACACGAACTTACATGATACCAGAGTATGGTTCACCCGTGATTGATCAAGGTCATACGGACTTCATATAACCCATAATTATCCGCGTGTTTGGCACGAAAAAAAAATGTCACACGTGAGGTGCGTGTTGAATAAATGAGTAATGTCTCACATCGGACAAAAAGTGACTTTGTAATATGCTTAATAAAGGTCATGGGCTATTTCACTCCTAGCCAATTGGTTTTGAGTTGAAACCCCACAAATTTACAATCTCTATATGGCATACAATTGTCAAAATCAATGGAGGAGGCGAAGAAAGAATATTAGTGGACTCCACATGATCTTATGGTGAGTAGGAAGATATATCGTTTTTCCAATAATAAATACTTTGCTTTTTTATTTTTCTGTTTCTGCTTTTTTTTAATATCATTGAATAAGATTTACTTCTTATCGTGCACCATCCTACTATATGTTCATACATCATAGTCATGCATCTGCATCCATAATTCATTTAAAAAAATCAAAACCGTTTTAAATTAAAAAATGAATTTAATGATACAAGTTTTTAGTAATAAACTTGAACATCTTAAAAATACATGCAATTTAACAAGTCCGAGTGAAAAATGATGGTCGCCAGGACCGTCATATGTCAGCGCGTGAAAGGAAGGAACACCTTAAAACCCCTATGTTAACAACAGGACTTCAATCTCTACGGCATTGTTGTCACTACCTATATACTCTTTAGGTCGTAGTCATTGACCTAGAAACCAATGTGGTAAAATGAGTATAGGTAAAAGATATTCATGGCTTAGATAAAGGCATGTACTTGGTTACACTTCTCGATGTAAATGAGTTGAGCCGTTCAAAAACTATCCGAACTCGGATTGTTCATTTAAACTCACGAGCCTAAATAAGCTTTACAATTATATAATTTATATGATACATTTCATTATTTATATTCGTATATATCCTCTCAACAAAAAATTCATAATAATAGCCGAGCTTAAACGTGTCTAACCCAAGCTTAGCACGTCTTAAATGAACCGAGCAGTAGCTCAACATCACAAGTTTGAAACGAGCCGAACTCAAACTCAAACCAAATCTATCCTAAATGAGTCTGGCTCGGTAACTACCAGGCTCGATCTCGCACCGGCTCGTTTACAACCCTAATTACACCTAATAAATAAATTAGTTATACAGATGTAACGCAAAATGAAAATACCAGAAAAGTAACGTAGGTTTACCCGACTGAAAATCAAATACTGTTCAAATATTTTTACACAAAAGGCTTTCTATGTGGCTCCAAGTGATAGCGTTCTAAAATCTTGAATTTCCATTGCCACTGCCAATTAGTTGTTTCAAGAACTCCATAATTCACCAAAATCCCACGTCCAAACAACAAAATTAACACAGATTTTACCTGTACACAGTTTAAAACATACCTACAAACACCTCATATAGTACTGCTAGTACACATCCGTGCAGCTAGTTCCTAACACTATGATCATCCGATATCGTCTCCTCAGAAGATGCATCACTGTTGATAACAATCACTTCATCTGGTTTACTAATAGAACAGCCTGCTATGGGTTGCACCAGAGGCGGTTCAGGTGCCATTTTGTTCATCGTTCCAATGGTTCTATTGGAACCAGAAAAAGGTTGGTTAATCCACTGCATTAATCCAGAATGACCTGTGAATGAAACGGAAGGAATGGCAGTTGGTTCAGCAGGTCTTGGAGGGTAGCTAACCGCTTCTCGTAGCCAATGGGGTAAGTTTGTGTTCAAGTTCCCATTTGTAGCCACAGTGGGACCGCTGACCGATGACTCAAAGGTTGACCTTCCCCTAAATCCAAGGGAGAGTTGGGGTTCTTCAACAAGATTCGGGTTGTATTTCTTGGTGGGTTTAAAACGTTTTGTTTGAGAGGGATTTGGGCTTAAAAGCTTTACTTGTTCTTCCTCCCACTGTTCAGCCAACTCTCGTGGAGATCTCCATGATGAAAAGTGTAGACGGGGATCCCTTAAAATGGAATCCCAATTTCCCACTCCGTGTCTTCTTACACCAATCCATAGAAAGTCAAGTTCATCTTCTGACCATACATTTGAGAAGTCGAAATTTTCTGTAAAGTTACTCTTTTTACTGCTTACAGCCCTTGCTTTACTTATAATGCTGTCAAGCATCATTTTGTGTCTCAATAGGGAAACCGGGTCAGATGGATATTGTGACCCTATCATTTCTTGAATCGGTTCTCTGTTTCTAGGTTCAATTGGCAGTGACAAATTTATAGACGCAGTGGAACCAGTTGAGCTGCGGAAGTGTAGATGTTTCCCGTTTGATGTCCGAATTGATGGTCGATCTTGGAGATGCAGGAAAGATGTTTCTTGTATCGAGTTTTTTAATGGCAACATATCATTCAATTTGTCTTCTGGAAAAAGCTGCAAGAATAAATACCAAAATATTACGTCTCCAACTTTATAGATGAAGATGAAAGCACAGAATTATATACTTCATTCATCCCAAAGAAAAAAAAATTATATACATCATTCGTCCCAATGAGTATGCAGCCTCTTTATCTTGAGTTTTCAGAGAAAAAAATGCAAGATTTCATTTTCTAAAAGACTTTAACTAATTCAATTTTTTTGGGAACTCATTAACAAGTAAAGTTGTCAAGTTCAACCCATTCTCTATGAATGGTTCAGATGATGTTCTATCTCTAACGAGTCATATAGGTAAAACAAAAGGGTTAGTTTAAAAAGGGAAGCGGGTCAAATGGGTGAAAAGTCACCCAAGGTGTTTTTGTTATGCATAAAACCTCCTAAATCATTTTATTCATAAAACTAAAATATAACTTATAAATGACATCAGTTTTGCAGTCAAATTTGACACACTAAGTCTTTATAAAAAAATAGCTTCCTAACGCGAATTATTCATAAAATTATATTATTATTTGATAAATACAAGTTTTTGAATCATGTTTGACATAAAAATTATTCATAGAAAAAAAGCTAATGTCATAAAATAGTAATGTACTTTAAAAAGCAGATCGGATGAGTACAGCCTAACCTTGACCTGTTTCGACCTGAATTGCCTGTTTTGGGCAGAACTTGTTAACCAACTGGCCCATTTTGCCATTTCTAGTTATAAGATATTAGCTATATTGAATTTGGCCCACAAGTTTTACCCTTTTGTATTTTAGATATCTGATCATCAGTTAAATAAAGCAAGTCCCAAGTCAAGGTTGGATTATTTTGGGACGCTGAATAATATAATCATAATCTGATCAATCAAGTGGACATATTCGAATTTTATGTACCTGAAGGAAGTTCTTTTTTGATGTTTGACTTTGACCAGTGGAGACTGATGGGAGTTCAGGGGCCCACACATGGCTGCTATTAGAGAGTCTTGCAGGAACACAATGTACCTGAGCTAATGAAGTCTCCCCAATTCTCTCATCAAGCAAATCCAGTACCCTGCCTCGAGGAGACTCGTGCATAACTATGGAATGACTTCTGCTAGTAGACTCGGTTGAATCTCGATGATTTTCTGATATATTATTGTCAATTTGTACATTATAGCTAGACTCCAGTGTTAAGTGGCAGTCCACCAAACCACTTGATACTGAAAAATCATAAATAGAATGAGCAGGGAATAATGCCTGTCCCTATAGCAACAAATTAAATCAACAAACTCACATTGTTTCAGAAAGTCTCAACAATTTTGACCCATTTACTTAGGAATGAGTCGATTCCGGTTACGTTTTAATAAAAATATAAAAGCTAAATAGGAAAGTACGGGTTGAAAGTAACAAAAGTATAATTTTAATCCATAAACCTCATAATTCATTTTATTCAAATATTACATTACTATTGAAATGATAAAACTTCTGTAATCGTATTTTATACAATAACTTTTTATAAATTGGAAGGGTTCCTGGACAAAAAACTGCTTTTGCCAACCCAATTAGTACAGTACCAAAAATGGACCCGTTTTGACACGTCATTTCACCAGAACCTACCCGTATTGCCACCTCTAGTCACAACAAAAAACATATATACTCCCTACATTTAGGAATGTCAAACCCATTACTTATTGAATTCAGATGTCATAACAATTCATAAAAAGATTAACAGCAAAATTTAGATTCTACCTTTTCCTTCCCGGAATGAAAAAGAGATACAGTTTAAATTTAAAGTTAAACAAATTACACTTCGAATTTACCATAAATTAGAACATCATCATCTAAACATTTGCAATCGAAGAGAGTGATTTGGGATTGTGAAGATGCTAAATTCAGTCTGTTTGACCTTGAAAATTCAATTCTACGTCATGTTTCTTGAAATGATAAAGACTCTTAGCATTGTACAATGTTATTCAGATGCAGCAAAATAGGCAGGTCAGGTGGGAGCGTAACAGGTTATAATGGGTAAATTTTAAGTGCAGGTCCAAAGAGGTTGGGCCAACCTGCAAACACATTATATATCCTTTACTTTTAGTTTTTTTAAATAAAGATGAGCTACAGATGATTACAAAAATATAGCACTAATACAGAACTAATATAACCTTTATTAATAACGCGATTTAAAAGGTTTTTATATATTTGGATACACTTTAATCGACTTTCAACCCTTTTGACCCATTCGACGCATTTCCATTTAGTAAACGGTCCAAATTGCCATCATTAATGTTTTGTTACTTGCATTATTTAAGTAAAATACTAACCAGGTGGAGGCTTCGATAGATCAAAAGAAGCCAGTGAGCCTTCTTCTCTTTTCTTGTCTTCTGTTATTTTGGCACTTTCTAGAACATCACTTGATATAATCCGTGATTCATCTGCTGCAGAAACATGGCTCTGTGATACATCCACTTGCTTACTTTTAACATAAGATGTTGCATCTGTTGGTGACTTTCCTGAAATAGCAAAATCTCTCCATAAGGCCCTCTACATCATCAGTATACAAGAAAACAGTATATTGTAGAGGCGCGAATTAGGCAGGTCATACAGATTGGGTAACTGGTCAGATTGTCAGAATGAGTTCAGGTGAAAACAAAATGGGTCATGTTCAGCCGAACCGGCAGCACCATCTGGTCCTTAGTTTCTTAATTTTGTAAATCATAAATATCTCCATAAACATAAGATCTATATATAATGATTTAGGATGTTGAAAACATTTAAATATAATATTATTAACTACTTTTGACCCGTTTAGCCCGTTTGACCATTTGGCCCATTATATTTTTAGCTAATTTCTTTTTATTTAACTGATATGGCCCGTTATGAATCAAATACAACCCGAATTGACTCATTTTCCATATAAATGAGTTGAAATTGCTAATTCTTACCAGATGCTTCAGATATGAGTGGGGCGTCCTTTAAAATGCATCTTCCAGTGGTCAACTCTTCATTAGTTAGCTTTTCACTGCTAAAGTCAGCTAAAAAGGGGAGTGAAAACATGACATGACAGAGGTAGTGTATATAGAAAGAACAATATTCAAGCAACGAATACATACATCTCAATTTTAGGAATAGAAAGCGAGTCAACATCACGAAGGTCAACATCTTCACTGGTCTTCTGTCATAAAAAAGAGAATACAATCATTGAATTTTTATATTTGTAAACCTCCACTTACAAAAGTTCTATATAAAAAAAGAACAAAAACCAGAACCACAACTTTATAGTTTTTTACTATTGATCAAGTGTCTAAAAACACCCCTCAATACAAACGAAGAAAACTCGCAGACCAAATTGAAGTAATGATTATTAGTAAAAAAAAGGAAACATGAGTTCATAACCTACCAAAAAAGGAAATGTTGCAAGTTTGGGACATCCATAAAAGAAAATAGTTATATATATTTTTTGAGAGTAATTTTTCCCTCCAAAACATTCATGCTGAGCTCTTCGCATATAAAGAATGCCTATATATCACAGATAATTGAAAAGAAGAGAAAGGATCTTTATTCTGATCGAAAGCAATATGCAGATTCAGTCATTTAAAACTCTAATATACCCAGAAATTCCGAATATAAATACAAAATGACATTTAGATGAAATGGCACCAAAAATTAGAAGGGGAAAGACATGCTCTTGCAGGAGTGGGACAATTCCGTCCAGTTTAATGGTGTCATTGTATTATTTTTCTACAGTTTGGTCTACGATCTGCTCTTTTGTAATCTATATCTGATTTTGCTGTCCAAGTTATCAGCTCTCCTTCCACTTCACATATATCCAAACAAAGTCTAATATAATTGACCAGAAGCTGAACCTACAGACCCCTTGCACTGTTTTGTAGGCTCTAATGCCATGTAACAAGTTGCTTGAATTGAATGCATACGGTCAGTTAAAACTCTAATATGCTCACATATTCCAGTAAAAATACAAAATCACATAAGATGAAACAAAAGACATGCTCTTTAAGGAGCGGGATAATTCCTTCCAGTTAATTGGTGTCAATTATTTTTCTAAATTTGGTCTACAATCTGCTCTTGTGTAATCTATTTCTGATTTTGTTGTCCAAGTTATCAGCACCCCTTTCACTTCACGTATGTCCAAACAAAATCTTATTCTTGACAAAAAGGCTGAACCTACAGACCCCTTGCCATGTTAATTCAGCTCTAATGCCATGCAACAAGTTACTTGAATGGCGATTCAGACAGCAGAATCACAGAAATACATACAAAAGTACAGCCAAACAAAATAATACAATAAGAGAAATAATATTCAACTTAATGTAAGGGTACTAAAGATTTTTGTGATTAATTCATAGGTAACCACTGTAAATTATTACACTGAAGCTTGTCTTACTAATGCGGATCAAAAGCTATACACTTGAGAAATGTTTTTGAAATTTCAAAATATACAAGAATGTGTCATTCAAGGATAGTTATGCATAGGTGAAATAATTGGCATAATGCACTTCAAGAGGTTAAATCATCTTGCAATGCCCTAATATCTGCAGTGTAGAAGATACTAGTGGACATAAGCAAATATTTTATCATGCTAACAATTACTAAGACACATGGTTTTATCATTGGACACATTGCAAATTAAGCATAACTTGGTGAAGATATGCTGAGACATCTTAACTAAAGGTAGTCTAAAACCTGGGTTATACTCAAAGTCAGGCAGATCACTTCATGTTCTATAAACAATCATGACTCAACAGAGAAGAAAAAAAGCTAATTTGATTGTTGAAGTGGATAATATTATTTTAACATGAGAAGATAAGAGAGATTGAAGATCTGAAAAGTAGACATGCTGGAAAAGGTCTTTCAAATCAAAGAACTAGGCTTTTTTTAAAAGTATTTAGTAGGAATGGAGTTTGCTAGATAAAAAGAAGAATAAACATGCAAAGCAACATATATATGTACTTGATGAAACAGGATTTCCAAGAAACGTTACCAAACATGCAGTTAAATAAATTGATAGGCAAGCTGGCAATCAAATATTATCTACCAATCATTTTGCCTATTCTGATTAGTTCTTGATATTTGGTTTGTAATTAGGAACTGGTTGTCAACTGATTTGGAAAACTACCTCAATGGCTCAATCGGTGAAGTTATAAACTAGGGCTGTAAATAGTTCAAAGTTTCCTTTTTCATGTAGTCTATAAGAAGAGTGTAAATCTGAGATTGGAATCATTTCTAAAATATGTACCTTTTCTTGACTTGCAGCGCAATATCTAAGACTGGAATAATTTCCTGTTAAATCTGTTGAAAGATCTAGAAGACAACCATTATCTGATGTGGAATTACTTTTGACTGCCACTAAATCGTATTTCTCCACGACAGTAGACTTTTCTTGCATACCATTCCCATCCACATTTTTATTTTGTCTTGATCTGCGACTGAATGTTATCAATGGGAAGCCTGGTTTTTTCATTTTCATAGTGTCTTCACATGAATTACCAACTGCTTCTAATGCAGATAATCTATCTTGCTGTTTGACACAAGTAGAACACAGCTTTTTTCCATCAAGATGCTTCAATGGACAAACAAAACTATGTTAATGAAGTTAATTTATGAGATCATTAAGTCATGATGTTCTGAAGTATATTCATTTCATGACCTTAAGAAAATAGAACTTACTTCATTGGAAGGAAGCAGACCTTGCACATTATAAAAATAATGGCAGTATTCACACTGCAATGCATTGCTGTCACCATTACATACAGCAAACTGATTCACAAAAGTTAAACAATTAGTTGAGAAAGAACAGTGTAATAAGGATATGGTTAGAAAAAATGCACAGTTAACTATATTTTAAATTAATACTAGCAATGTTCAAACTCCTAATGCTTTATATCAATCTAGGACAATCCAAGTGGACCCAGCCTAAAAAACTGATTGTAAATCCAAACACTAAGATTAACTACCAAACAATAGTTACAAGGGGATCAGGTTGCAAGTCACCCTAATACTATTTTTATAGCATACAACCTCCTAAATTCTTTGGAGGATGTGTAAGGCATTGCAAGCCAATAATAGAACCATCTAGTTCTAAAAAAACTGAAATTCATCAAAAGGCCCAAACTTAACAAAAACTCACTACCATGATACCATCACCAAATGGCACAAACTTCAGCTTTATCTACTTTTGGGCTGGACCAATAATTTAGGATGAGAACTGAAAAACTCCCAACGCTTACTAACTACAAAGGGATAGATTAATGAATTACTGACCAATAAGCCTTGTAACCCTGACCAAATTAGTTATTATTGGTTATTTTTAATTATTAGATAGCTTTATTATTAGGCAAGTTATTAACTAGATTTTCACTTAAAAAACAGAATAATTTGGTGATCAAGTTAGCTTGGGGAACAAGTAGGTTTATCTTATCTACAAATAGGGTACTATGGTTGTAATTTATTATGCATAGTTTGGGAATAGAGAACGTTGGTTTGCCTCTCAACAGTAAACCGTGGGAAAGCCAATCGACCCGTCGAACGTATATTAATCTTGTCTTTTTTTTTTTTTTGGTTCTGTTTTCAGTTCATTTGCATTCTATTATTGAGCCGCTTCATATCAACTCCCTTGGTAATGGCGTATGCTAAAATTGAGATATCACAACTAGGTGAAGGAATCTAAGGCTCATCACATAGATCACAATAGTAAGATTTTAGAACGACAATCGAATTAGAAACTCATTACCAAAGGAATATGTGTGCGTATACACTAACACATTCATGCATATATATGTATATATATACATAGGTATACTTATCAAGATTCATAATGAGCTAAAATCAGAAATCCCAAATCTCCCAAATCCCAAACCCTATACATATGTATATATATGTATATATACATAGGTACTCGTGCCATCTTTTTTGGCATGAGTACAAACTCATTTTCGCGTGGCAAAATCCCAAATCTCCCACTAAATTTTCTTTACTATGTTTTAATCAGTTCAAAGATAATATCAATAATGAACGAGTTCATTAAAAAAGTACTACTGACTAATATGGAATAAATACATTACAGATACTTTTATTTTGCCTATAGAGGTTAACAGCAAATTAATGCAACTAATATGAGGGTGGGTTGATTTTCGGCTTTTTGACGAAGTGAGGTTCCGAGGTTTCTCATAATTTTGAGGTTGATCATACCGTGAACACCCCTCCTAAAGACTTGGTCTTTAGAAGGAAATAGATGATTATTAAGCAATTAGGCCTCATTCTTTGCTTTGTTTAACCCTTTTTGTTATATAGTAATTGTATGAATTAAACAGGAAGGATTTTTCAGCTCCCAATATAGGAGTCCAATAGCTTCAATTTAGTTCCAACAAGTACTCCCAAACATCCAGCAGGGAAAAGCAATTTGAAAATGCACCACACCTTCATATCAGTATATAGCTATATTGGCATACTACCAGTAGAAGAAAATTAGGACTTCACAATCAAAATTTTCCACTTATTATTTTACGTCATCACTTTTAATTAGGATGGAAGATACACACACAAAGAAGCAACATTAGAGTTAAAAAGTTCAAAATGTACATGTAAACACACTCTATATTCTATTGTTTCTTGGTAAGAAAATATGGGATTTTAGTATTCTTATGCTTGTTTCGTTGTGCTGGCTTGTAAGCTGCTAGACTCACCACGTGGGCTATAATATCTCTGTATGAGTACTTCTATGATACTGTCTCAGCTTCTTCTAGAAGCTATCATTTTCCCTTTTCAACTTTCTTGGTTGTTCCTTTTATGTTTGCTGTGTACATAGGCACAATATATTTCAGGTGATCAGGTTACAACATTATATATATATATATATATATATATATATATATATATATTCTCTCTTCTAGAAGATATATCTCTAGCAATATAATATACATATTAAAAACTTATCATGCGTAACTAGATGTGCATTCTTCTTATAGACACTTAATGAAGTGATTACATAACATAGAGATATAATGATCATTTTATTTAGCAACAAAATATAAAATCAAGTTACTCCTCGACTCCTCGTAATTCACTACGTGTTCCTATAACCAAACTCAATACAATGTATACTCCCACACAGCCACAAGTAGAAAGTAATCAGGAAAATCAAGATGGCCTGAGTATAAATCAACACTTCAATAATCAGTAACTTGAACTCAAAAACAAGAATTACCTCAGGATCTCTTCTCTCAGATTCATGTATTGAATCTTCTTCTTCCTTGACTGTTGCTTTTAATATCTCTAAAGTTGGACATCCAGGAGACTGATCAGGGCACTCATTTTCAAACCCTAAACCAGGTCTCAAAGAGAACCGCTTCCTCTTGTATGTTAACACAACTTTACTACCAATCATTGAAGCTTTCAGGATTTGATATTTTAGAAGGCTATTGAGACGATTAACACGCTAAAAATTGATTTCATGAAGCATACATCTGATGACTTCAAGGATACTTCAGGCCATAACTGCAAAATGCGTTCCTAAAAGAAGTAAAAAGAATCGTAATGAGCAATCGATAGTTCAATGCAAACACAATGGCAGTGCAGTACATGTGAGTCCTTGCAAAGTTAACTTGAGATGAAATATAGATGGATATAAGAAGACAATAGCTTCATTTGTTTCATGGTTTAGTTACTAAAACAAAGACTGAAAATAATATACACTCATGGCTTACGAGTTAAAAATTTACTATTTGGTTAAATTAAATATAACCTAGATCCACAAGATATGAGCTAATGACATTCCTAAGCACCTGCAGTATAGTAGTTTGTCTGATGTAATATTATTCCTTTTGTTGTTTAAACCTAAATGCATCATTCTTTGGTTGTGCTTGGTTGGGGGTTATAAATCAATAAGGAATGAAAATGGTAATCAATAAATGTAGTTAGTTCAATATAGTGGAACTGAGTATTACTTGAATTTGGGCAGTGAAGCATACATTACTTAATTGGGGCAAATAGAAAATTTTTGCACACTTAACTTCAATTCACCCCTTTTCTTTGCACAACCGATCGAACCTTTATCTTCTCTCTCACTCTCTATGTTTATGCATATAAATTAGTTATCTAAATGCTACAATTCCTAAAAGATTTCATTGATTATGGTGCAACCAAACAACATCAATGCAGTGATAATATCCATTACCATTCCGCATATTTCCCCTGTTAACTATCAGATTTCTATATTTATATTATATAAATATGAATATTCAAAAAAGAAACTTGTCAGACAAACATTACCGCACATTCATTGAAGTCTAAAGCTTGTAACTAATATGTTTTATGAAACATTGCCTTTCTTTCCCACCAAAAGGATGACCGACCTTGTACATTATCCTTGAAGAGAATCACTGATGTAAACAAACTAAAAACAACAATTGTATCACCAATTCAAACCATTTGCTTTGCAACCACAACAACAGAATCCCCTACGAACCCACATATAACCCCTGGAAAAAAAATTAGAAGCGAACAAAAACCGAACACTAGTCTAAAAAGGGCTAACCAAAAAATACACACAGAAACTTGAGCAGAAGGCCTTATTTTTCCCAGTCCAAAACTTCCTACATGATTAAATCTACAATATCCTCCTTGAAACCCAAGATAATCACAACCCTTCTGTTCTTCAAACCTAGTCCTTCATAGATTAAATACTGACATAGATTCAGTTGCATTCAGTATCAAAATTAAATATATTTTAATAGTCTTCAAAAATCCATTAAAAGTTGATAAAGTAACACCCGAGATGATTCAGAATATCAAAAGAGCAGCTTTTTTTAGCGGGATGGACTGTACCAACACAAAGAACAAATTTTAAAACTAAAGTTCCCTTAAATTCTCTTCGTCTTCATCATCATCATAATCTAATCGCTGTCTTTAACGCTGACAAATTTGAACAAAATACGCAAACTACAAGCAATCAGGCTCAACTCCCAACACCTCACACTTCGCACAAACATGCATATACATACATACATACACATAATCTATAGCCAAGCATATCAATGGGAACAAAAGAATTACAGAAAAATAGCGCAAAACTCACCAAAAATGTTCCAAACCGAAGTTGAATGTACGGAAAGGAATTGAAGATTGAGAAATTAAAACTTGAAGGCTTTGGAACTTTCTCTCTCTATCTCTATCTCTCCCTCGTTCGTGTAAGTGTGTGTGTTTCTCTCTCACATCTTTCACCTTCTTTTTTTTTTCTTTTGTGGGGATGGGATGAAGGTGGGGCCCGCTTACGAATGAGAATTCCATCGTATTTCTGTTCGTGGTGGTGGCACGTGAGGGTGTACGCGTGTAAAAACGGCGTGTGGGTGTCACGTGGGAGGGGATCGCGTGAGGTGGTAGGATAATGACTGTGGAAGGAAGAGCAGAGTAGCAGACTAGTGTCTTTTATGGTCAAAAGCAAGTGGTAAAAGCTATTCATCTATCTACATTAACTTTGGTTAGATTTCCTAAATCTATTTATGATCTTGTCAAAGTGTTTTTTATAATAATTTTATTTAAATCATTATACCTTTTTACTATTATAAATAAATCAAAGTTAATGTTATAGTAACTTACATCTTTTGTCTATTGGTTTATATGTAGTTACATTTCATAATTTTTTTTTGTTTGAAATGTTGTTTCAACTTTAATCCTTAATTCGACCATTCGTTTATTTGTAACTTTAAATCGTCTGATGTGTAATACTCATAAGAGTAATTTAGTCTCTTGTATTTTTATCTTTTTATTTACAGCGTTAAATCTTTTTTTTATTATTATTCAACACTCAAATATGTATTTGATTTTTAAGTGGTTCTTCATCGGCATGTTCACCCGAAGGAAAAAATCGAGTGTACGATGATTAGGGAGAAAGTTTTATCCGACTTGTGTAAGCATTTTGTGTGTGTGTGTTGTGTTCTTGTACAATGGGTGTATGTGTGTTTGTGTTTCTCTGATGTGATTTTTCCCAAATGATTTGTGCATTATTGTGTGATTTGGATGTGATGATTTATAAGTAATGTTCGTGTTAATATGATTATTGAAGGCAGACATGATACTAGAAGCAATGTCGGGGTTATTCATGTTTTGACTAATATTAATGTATGTGTTCTCATATTTAGATAGGTGACTATTTTGCCTATATATATATATATATAGGGTGTTATTCTAATTTTAATACTTGCAACAAGAACTATGATATTAAATTACTATTGAGAGACGATTATGTTTAGATGTAAATAGATTTTCAAAATCATCATCAAAAGCGATAAACCATGAAACAATGTAACAACATACAACTATGTGTTATGTTTAAATGGACTAAATTTGGGTTGTATCCATGATTGCCAGAGTTCATGTGGGCCGGAGATGAAGATAGTGGTCAGAGTTAATGTTCATATTGGTCGAAAGAGAATAGTAGAAGTAATAAATTACCTTCATGTACGCTAGACATGAGGTGATTTTATAGTGCAAACAAACAAATCATTAAACCGTGGACCAAAGCTTAAACAAGTTTTAGAACAAGGACAATCAGTCTAATTTTAAACTCTTAATAACCAAACCTGCAATTTTGTATCAACTATAGGAACAAAACATTAATTTACCCTTGATGTTTTTATTTTATATAATAATTTTAATCTTAGAAATCTAATATGTTTCATTTTCTTTGAAGTACAATAACATAGAAGTTGATAGGATTTGGAGATAAATAAAAAAAGGACTTTTTGTAAAATGTGTAGAGATGATAGAAAGAAACAAATGTTCAATTGAAGAAGTAACAAAATACATAGAGAAATTCAAATGAAATTTTATTTGAGTTTAAAATGTTCGTTTTTAAACTAAACAATAGTCATATAAACATTGAAATATTTTGAAGGAAAAATAAATCAAGTATACTTTATACTTGAAATCACATAGACCATATATGTTTAGCATTTGTATTTTGAGTAAACATCTTTTATGCTCTAAATATTAATTAAAAAGTTTTTTAATATGTTTGAATTATTTCCAAGTAAACTTGGTGAAAAAAGGTGTAACACTCCAAATATAATATAAGAAATTTATAATTAAAGAATTTATTTTAATTCTATTTTGATGATTATTGGTTATAGATATAGTTATTGAACTTTGGAGAAATAAAGTATGTTTACAGAACTGGAAAAGAGTAAAGTGTACGCCTTCAAACTAGTTATTAGGCTTGAGGGAGCCTAAGCACATCTTAGTCTCTCTTTAGACTGTATGTAAGTGTGTGTGTGTGTGTGTGTGTGTTTGAGAGCGTGCACGCATATAGCCGTGGGCCAAGAAGCAGATGGTGATATATAAGATTCCTGTAACACCCGCAAACCCGGGTTAGTATTAGCAGGTAAACGGTATGTGATTATGTGTGTTTTAATATAATTATGTGAATTATATAAAGTAATTGTTATTACATGATAAATGAATTAATTGATTCCATGATTTAATTAATAAGTATGTACGTATGCATGTATTAAATGGATAAGTGTTTATAAAACACCTCCTGCTTAGATGTTTGTGCAAGTTTGTGTATGTGTATATGGTTAGGGTGAATATTCACCTACTCATTTGTTATCAAAGTTGAAAGGTGTTGTGTGTGTATACTTTGTGAAGAAGAAACCTCAAGAATTTGCTAAAACTTGAAATTTGAAGTTGTTGATTTGTGAAGTTTTATTCAAGACTAAAGGTTAGAATAAATTTATAGCATGTTTATGATTACTTTAATATGAAGTGATTGTTGGGTTTATGATTATACATGTAGAATCACTATTAATGGAGCTTTTGAAGCTTTCTAGTTAAGTGAGTTTTATTTATTTTGATGTTTTAAGTGATTTAAAGATGTTCTTGATGATTGTTAACATGTAAAATGATGTTTATACATGTTTTGGATAAGTTTTAGTAAGTTTGGAATTACTGAAATTAATTGTTATGGAGTTTTGGTTGTTCTTCGATGGAGAAGAAGAAGATGAATCTGGAAAAAGAAAGTTCGCAGCGCGACACATGTATAGGTCGCGGCGCGATCTAGGCATTTTGAATTTGAAGGGGGCTGCTCAAAGGGAGGGCTTCGAATTGGAAAAAAGCAGCTCGAAGGCTCGTCGCGACGCGACGGGTTAGTGGTCACGACGCGATCCGTTGGTTTTGAATTCAAAGAACGCGCTCGAAGTGGGTTTCGAACTCGAAGTCAGGGCCGTTCGAAGGCGTCGCGACGTGACGCTATTCTTGGTCGCGACGCGATCTAGTATTTTCTGCATGAATTGTTCTTTGTTGTATATTAATGATATGTCTTATGTGATTATTATTATATGAAAAGTATTGTGCTATTTGAGGGCATATGTGATATAAATATATGTGGGTATATATTTATGAATTAGAAACTAATTTCGGTGTTGCTGTGTTTTCAGACAATACCAAGGCTCAGTGATATTCGATATCTGAGTGCAGCTTTTGAGAACAAGACGTGAGTGGATGTTAACCTCGTGGATGGTAAAGGTTATGATTGATATGATTGATGTCATGCATGCGTTTGTGATAGCTAGACTGTTGAGTCTGATGTTTATTGATTGTCTGATTATATGATTGTTTGATCGATATGCACTCTTTGGATGATATTGAGTTGCGTTTGAGAAGTCAGCTATGCGTGGAATTAGGCTGGGCCTGATCGCTATTGGTTGAGCAGTTGTAGACCCTCTCATGCATGCGTTGTATTGGAGGGGATCTAACTGT
>JAUEJL010057429.1:0-19246 GCA_032274825.1 Drosophyllum lusitanicum | reverse complement strand
GACCCTCTAGTTTGTAATTAATACAAACTTCACTCAAAATGTAATCTTCTATTCTATACAATTAATAAACCTAACAAGTCAGCTATACGTAGAATTGGGCTGGGCCTGATCGCTATAGGTTGAGCAGTTGTAGACCCCCCTCTCATGCATGCGTTGTATTGGAGGGGATGTAACTGTACCAATTGGCGGTGGGCTATCGGTAAACCTTTGCTTTGGCCGGCATTGGTTGTAGGTTCTGCGCCGGACCGCCGATCTTCTGGATTATGTGATTACATGCTTTGATATCGATTGTTGATGCTTGCTGATGTGATGTAAGCTTCCTCTCACTTAGCTTCGTGCTTATTCTCCACTGTTGATTGCTTTTGCAGGTGTGTGAGTTTTGAGAGATTGTTTAAGGAAAGCTTGACCGTTTGCTTTGATATTTACTTTGAGTTTTAAGACGAGCCATGCTTTTTAATTTTGTAACACAGACAAGTGATTGTATTTTGTAAACTTACTTCTGGTTGTAAATTTTATGTAAATTATGTTTGTTAAAGCTTCCGTAACGTGTTTAAAAAAAATGGTTTAGGATTTTCTGGTGTTACATTCTGCCACCAAAAAGTAAATATATAATTAGTTTTTGTATTTCTATTTTCGCAAAACTCTATTTAAAAAGTTTTATATAAAGGGAATATTTACATAAGAACACACCTCAAATCCTCAATAATACACAAAAGAATATTTATGTAAAATCACACCCCAATACACTCGGAGAGCAAATCAAAATAATGATTATTAGTAAGGGGGTGTTTCATGTTTAGAATTGCGACTCAAAAGTATATTCTTAAAACTACGTTTTGTAGTCTTCAAAACGTACATAATTGATTTATGAAAACACAATCACAAACACTTTAAACCAATTATCTACGATTTCAAGTCTCAATAATCAGATAATCAATGTTTAAACGCAATCCTAAACATCCTCTAAAAGAAAAAGAAAAACATTGAGTTCCTAATCTATCAAAAAAGGTAATGCTCACAAGTTTGGGACAATCATAAAGGAAATGCCTATAAAATATTAAAAAGAAGGGAAAAGGATCTTTACTCTGTTAGAAAGCATTATGCATATTTAGGCACTTAAAGCTCTAATAGCCCACATATTCACAATAACAATACAAAGTCATATAAGATTAAGAATGAATTACATTTATGGTCCCTGTACTTTATTGAAAATTACATTTTTAGTCTTTACTAATTCAACTTTATTAAGTTTTTGGTCTCTTCCAAACTTGAATTAACTAATTTACCTTATTCCAAAATTGAGAGGAAAGACATTTTCTTACCTGGGTTTCATAGTTTTATTTTGAAGAGAATTTTTTTTTTCAAAAGAAGCTAGGGAGAAAAAAATTATGTTTGTGAGTTTTTTAAGAAGAGAAACAAAATGATTTAGAAGGAAGATTTCTTTAAATTTCTCTCCTAAACTTTTTCAAAGGAAAAGTTTGAAAAGTTTTATGAATTTTTATTTATTAATATATTACTCTTAATAACAACTAATAATTTTAGTATTATTATAAATGTGGGCGTAGGGTGTATGTGGGTGCATCTCCTACAAATCATGCAACCACAATCTACCGGAAACAACTACTAAAAAAACATGGTTAAACAAATCCCAAACTAAAAATACCAAGCAAATTAAAAACCGACCCGTAAGTTATGACCCGGTATAACTGATTAACCAACAGCCAAATGGAGGTGTCATGGCTGCCGAGGAGAGAGTTGCAAAAATATGCAAACACCGTCGAATTTGGTGAAATTTGGATATGTCGTCAATGATTGACAACTCCAAAATTGTACAAAAATGCATGTACGGGAGCCGATCTGAAAAAGAAAATTGTAATCAGAACAAAACAATTACGTTGCGGATCTGGGTGTTGGTGGTGACGACAGATCTGCTTAGCGTTCATGATTAACAAGATTAAATATAATAGAAATCACCATCATCACCAACGAGCAACACCGACGCGGACCACCGGAACCAACATGATTATTAACAAGATTAGACATCATAAACCCATAAATAAAAAATCAACATTCCCAGTATTCATTCTCTTTTTCTTAATTTAACTTCCCAAATTATTTAATTCAACAAAAAAAGAATTTATTTTTTATTTTGTGTGTGTCGTAGCAAGGATGCGTTGAATGAACATACTGTTATCATCTAATTTTTCTCCGACTAAAGTAGCTAATTATATAGTGACAGATTTTCTTTGATTTATAATAAAAAGTGATCCATGATAAATTTGTTAAACCAACCTCAAATCATATATAAAGACTGAATTACAATCTAAAAACAGATATTTTCCTCCAATTCTTTTAATTTGTTTTTTGAAGCCATATCTCAAATATAAAGCACCAAAAAAATGTAAACAACTTCCTAATTGATCTTTTTCTATAGTTCCATGTTTATATTAAAACATTTAAATTTTTCGCAAGCCATGTCTAAATTATAAGCCGCCAAAAAACAGCACTCGTATAATAACTAGGATTGTACCCGCACAATACAGCGGCGGAGAATATTTTGTTACTTAATAATTTCTTCGTTTTCAAAACAGGGATGCTATGTTTCTTATTTAAACTATTATAGGTCAATAAAACTAATTTAATACTCGTGCGGTGCTCGGGTATGTCCAAAAAACTTTTCATTTGATTTTATTACTTTTATAGCATAGATTTTTTAATGTATAAAAATTTGAAGGATTATGTTATAGCAAATAGCTATAAATAATAACTAAATAACAGAAAAGAAAATATAATTTGTTCATCACATCACATAAAGCTTTTTTTCTGTTTTTACTGCTTTTTAAAACCTTTTTTACTATTTGTTTTTACCGTTTTCACTGCCTTTTTTAAAATTATATCTCATATCATAATCACAACAATTGTTCGAATCTAAATAAATATCCTAGATTATTTACAAGATTCATTTTTTACTTTTTTTTTTGCGGTTGTTCATTTTCTTTGAAAAGGAAAATCAAAACCTTACATGTATTTATTCACTTAAGTTGTATAAAATAATCACAATTAGATGGCAACTCACCTCGTGACACTAAGCAGTAAAAAAACAGTAAACAAGCGGTAGGAAAAGGTATAAAAAATCAGTAAAAAGTGAATATATAATTAGTTTTCGTATTTCTATTTTTGTTCAACTCTATTGAAAAAAGTTTTATATAAAAGAATATATATACTACTATATAAACCATTTAACTAACTCTTTTCTTATTAACTTTAAGAATTCTTAAAATTCAATCAAAACATCTTGACCTTTTATTTTATTTAAATTAATCTTATCCACTCAATCTTTAACCATTCCACTCCCTTTCTTAATTAATTTACTTTAACTTTTTTATTTATTTAAAATTTTCTCTCACACAAACACAATTATCCACTCATATCAACACAATTTCAAAATTTTATTAACTTCTCTATCATTATTTCATAAATATAAATCCTTTTTCTTATTTTAATGTCGCCTAGAATTTATTTTTAAATTAATAAAATAGTTTATGCAAATAGAAAAATTGAAAAAAATGGGATATGTTGCTGAAGAAAACTTTTTTGTGACATTAAATCACTCGAATAACATATCATTACATTCTTGAAAACGACATGTTGCAAACAAAAATTATTCATCGCTGCAGCATTACGCGTGTACGATGATAGTTTATATAAAAACACACCTCAAGTCCTCAATGCACAAAAGAATATTTATATAAAAACATACCTCAATACACTCAGAAAGCAAATAAAAATAATGATTATTAGTGAAAAAAGAAAAGGTAAAAGATGAGTTCGTAGTCTTCCAAAAATGGAAATGGCGTCAAGCTTGGGACAACCATAAAAGAAATACCTATAAAATAATTGAAAAGAAGTCAAAGTATCTTTACTCAGTAACAATACAAAGTCATATAAGATTTGAAAATTTACGATTTCAGTCTATATTGATTTGCCTTTATTACGTTTTTGATCTCTTAAACTTGAATCGACCTTTTTACCCTTATCTCAAAATTGAATGGGTAAGGCATTTCTTACGTTGTTTTTCAAAGTTTTATTTTGAAGAATAAAAGGATTTAGGAAGAAAAAAATTTAAAAAAAATTATGTTCTTGATTTTTTTCAAGAAGAGAAGAACAAGAATTTGCAAGGAAAATTTTATTAATCTTCTCTCCTAGACTTTCTTCAAATGAAAAGTTTATGATTTTTCATTAGTTACTAAATTACCCTTAATGACAACTAATAATTTTAGTAAATACTGATATTATTATAATACAACTCGTTTTTTCTTTTTCTCTCAAACTCGATAACATAAAATAAAACAATACTCTTTTTTTTTCAAACTTGGTAACACAAAAAAATAAAACTATTATCATTCTTTTTTCTTTTCTCTACTTAATTTTCTTTTCTATTATTTTTCTTGAAATCTAAACACAACGTTAAAAATGGGACAAACATAACATGTTATGACTGCTATCCATCCTACACCGTTTAATTTGACTCATTTCTTTCGTCACTGCTATTCATCGACTTTATATTCAACCGTCAATCATATATGGAATGGGCCTTTTTATGCTTTGTAATGGCGCTATGCTTTCATCACAGCTAAACATATAACCACTTTATATTCAAACAATCAACATAAAAGGAGTATTAAAGTAATCGAAACCCAAGGTGGAAAAGGTTAATAAGAATATAATATTAAAACTGTGTTTATATCATAGAATGGTAACCAACTTTGAAAACTTTTCCATCAAGATCACTTATGTGTTATTTCACAATATGAAATAAAGGGGGGAGTGATTAAAAAACAACAAACTCAATAACAATAACAATATACAATAAGACTAATAGTTTAACAAAATACATTAATGAAAAAAACTAGTAGTTGCATGCTAATCAAAGAAAAATGATAATCTAACAAGCCAGCAGATAATTAAGCTATGTAAAAAAAATACATAATTAAACAAAGTAGGCCATCCATGGATGCATGATTATAAACAAATTAATAAGATGTGTAGAATAGTAGAACCAACCTACATTCTGAAGAAGAAAATATTTTATACAACTTGATTGGAAAAATTAAACTCTAAAATATTAGTAAAAGGGAATAAATTAATGTATCACCTTAAAATATTAGTAAAAGGGAATAAATTAATGTATCACCTTGTATGCTTTCTACATATAAAGTTGTTTTGCCATTAATTTTCCTGCTGAAAAATCATCCGACAGCCATTCAACCATGCTTTAATTCTAGATAGCCCCTCAAATGATGATTTTTCTGGTAGCATTTACTTCTCATAATTACTTTTTTATTTACAATGCATTCTAATTGGATTATTGATGACAACTTTTAAAAAGTTTTTACTATCAGTTTTATGGTCCATTCAAATTCCAATGTTCAATAAATTAAGGGTAAATTTAAATACATAGCCTTCAACCTTCCTCCACCATCATGCCTCTCCTCACTCCGGCGACTGTTTAAACTCCGGCCACCGGCGATCAAAACCGGAAGCCCATCATTACACAACCTTCAACCTTCCTCGACCACCGTGCCTTTACTCACTCCGGCGACTGGTTTAAACTCTGGCCACCAAAAAAAGAAACTCCGGCCACCCTAGATCTATGAAAGCAGAACTTTTTGATGCCCAAACCAAACATTAAAAAAATGCCCCCACATCAATTTTTAAACAAACAATACAATATTTTTTAAGGGTCAGGGGCCTAATTAATAAATCACAATCCATGTAGCGAATGAACTATTTCTTGTTGTTTTTTCTTTCTTTTTTTCCTATGTTGGGCACCCGGCGGTTGTAAACGAGGAACAATAATGTATATACTAAATAATTTTTAATAAATAAGTAGTAAGTATAGAAAGACAATTAATACCTGAAGTTATGTTTTCTTCTTATTTATTCAACATGATCTATTAATTCTATATCTACAACTAAAATGAAGAAATAATATCGCTATTGGTGAACTATATTCAGCATTACTAACATTCGATTACCATATCCTCATATTGTTGCCCTGGGCCCAAGCCCAGGCTGCACATAGCTTGGGGCGGCCCTATATATATACTATCAGGGAAGAAAACATATTTGGCTAAACTGGGAAGAAAACATGCATGGACCCTTGTAGACCATCCTAAATATTACCATTTAACCTACGATATATACTAAATAGACAGCCATGAGACTAGCAGTTGATAAAGAATAACTTTAACCAGTATAAGCAATACATTTTATTATACAATTGGCATGCAATAGAAGAGAGCATATATACCTTTATATAAGAACTTAAGAAGCATCACTGTCGACCAAATCAACAATGTTGAAGAGAATTGAGAGAATGTACGTAAGGCTAAATTGGAGAGACTTTTATATTCAGCATATATAGTCCAGCTGAATACAAAAGAGTGTTTATATACGCACTCAACTACGGCTGAAATGTAACTAACTAAGTACTAATTATGTAACTAACTAGTCTATTACATATAGTTACAGTAAGTGTAGCATTTTAGATGAGTACACTTTAACGAGAGCTTGATTTGGTACATTAAAGCTCACCATATTGATGTTATGGTTCATATTTGATGATGTACATTTACCAACACTACCCCCGTAAGTTGGCAATGTGTATGGAACACAACTTGGATAGAGAATCCTGTGTAATGAATTAGTTAATCCCTTTGTACTTAATGAATTAGTTAATCCCTTTGTAAATGTATCAGCTGTGCTGTTTGTTCTTTAGATGGAATGAAAACTAGTTTGAGAAATGCATCCTTGATTTTGTCTCTTACAACGTGACAATCAATCTCAATGTGTTTAGTTCTCGCATGTTGAATGGGATTAGAAGCTAAAGCAATTGCTGATGCATTGCCATAGAGTAGGGGTAAGGGATTAGATATATTGACTCGAAAGTCTTTTAGAAGACATAAAGGCCAATTAAGTTGCAATGTGCTATATATTGCCCTGTATTCTGCTTTTGTTGAGGAGCGAGAAACAACTCTTTGTTTCTTAGAAGACCATGATATTAAACATAAACCAAGAAAGATGCAGTATCCTGAGACTGATCTTCTTGTTTCATTGCAATTCGCCTAATCTCTGTCATAGTGTGCTGAGAGATGAAGAGAAAATTGAGTTGGGCAAAAGATTCACTGACTTGGGCTGAGCTTAATGTATCTCAATACTCTTAATAGCGCTTTCACATGTAGTATTCTTGAGTATTTAGAAAATTGGCTTAGGACTTGGCATCAAATGATATAGTAGGTCTTGTAAATAGAGAAGTTTACCAACTAATGCTCTATATAAGGAAGGATCCTCAAGAGGTGTTCCTTCATCTTTATTTAGAGTATAATTGGTTTTTAATGGTGTGGCGGATGCTTTTGAATAAGAATGTTCAAGTGCATATTTTTTTTGTGAAGTGGCTAGGCCAGTGGAGTTCCTCAGAAACTCAATGCCCAAATAGTAATGAATGGGACCAAGATCTTTAATGTTCAATTTGTTATGCAATTTGTTGCTTAACTATCTTAAGGAACTTTAAGTCATTGCCGGTGGTTAGAATATCATCAACACAGGTCAAAATTCCCAAGAAGGTCAATAAAGTGTAAGTAATGATGTATCTGCCTAGCTTAATTTGTTTGAAAACAACATATTATAAGAATGATGTCATGGGAAAGGAGGCCCAATAGCAACCATGGATTGGATAAGTAATATAGAAGTCTGCTTTGAAACATGCCGCTGTCAATCCTAGCTTAAGGTAAGATATGCCACCACTTTACTATAAGGACCAGCACTACACATGGAGTTAGATCTGTCTATGGAATCTCTCAAGTGGCTGGACTTTCATAGGAAGAATTTAAGGAAATGGTAAAGGATAATTATTACCCTAGAAGTGAGACTCTGAAACTTGAACTTTAAATTTCTACATCTGGGCAATGATACTATTCAGAATTATACTGAAAAATCTATTGAAAAAGCTAGATTTGCACGTTTCATTGTGGCAAATGAATCCAGAAAGATTGAACTATACACGAAAGGATTAAGGCCCGAACTGAAAAGAATAGTGCAGTTAACTATGCCTAAAACATTTTTGCACACAATTGAGGTGGCAAAAATGGCAGACAAAGATCGTGATAAGATACCTCAAGCTCAAAATTTCGAGAAAAGAAAGTTTGCAGGATCCAACAGCAATGCTAAGAAAGGAAGGTTTACACCAATATCAAATCAAGGATTTACACCATATAGGACTTGTTCTAAATGTGGACACATTCAGGGATTTGTAGATTCCAAGGGCTAATATGTAGTAAGTGTAGAAAGCCAGGTCATGTATCTAAATATTGTAATCTCAATGGTCATAAATGTTTTGCTTGTGGCAAAGTAAGACATATCCGGCCTCATTTTGCCGAACTAGTAAGAGGAGCATCAAATGTTGGTGGGAATGAAAGGAATAACTTACTAAAGACCAAAATAATAGCATTCAACATGTTGATGGAAGAGGCCAGAGACACGCCCGATGTCGTTTTAGGTACCTTCCTCGTTGATAACTTAAATGCTTAAGTTTTGTTTGATTCCGGAGCAAATAGAAGTTCTGTTTCTACCACTTTTTGCCAAAATAGCTAATGGTAACCACTTAGGTGTAAATAATGTCATAAAGGATTGTGAAATCACTATAGGGGTAACAAAATTTTCTATACAACTAATACCTATAAAATTAGGTGAATTTTACATTGTAATAGGAACGGACTGTCTATCACAAAACCAAGCTAATATCATTTGTGATAAGAAGATGATCAAGGTCAAAACACCTAATGATGAGATGATTTGTATATATAGAGACAAGAAGTACGCATGTATAAAATTCATGTCAATAATGAAAATTAGGAAATGTGTAAAGAAAGGATGTATAATGTTATGGCATATGTCATAAACACCAAGGACGAAAAGAAGAAAAAAATCAAAGAAGTACATATTGTGTGTAACTACCTTGATGTGTTTCCTAACGACCTAACTGGTTTGCCACCTAAAAGACAAGTAGAATTCAAGATAGATTTAATTCTAGGAGCTTCACCAATTACCCAAGCACCATATCGTTTAGCCCCTACCGAAATGCAAGAACTGATTAAACAACTTCAGGAATTACTAGACAAAGGTTTTATTCAACCAAACTCGTCTCCTTGGGGAGCACCCATTTTGCTTGTTAAGAAAAAGGATGGAACAACGAGCATGTGCATTGATTACCATAGATTGATTAAATTCACAATAAAGAACAAGTATCCATTACCCAGATAAATGATTTATTCAATCAATTACAAAGAGCGAGTTACTTTCCAAAAGCTGACCTAAGATCAGTATACCCAGTAAGGGTAAGAAATGAAGACATCCCTAACTAAGACAGCATTCAGGACTAGATATGGTCACATGGTGATGTCATTTGGACTCACTAATGCACCTGCAATATTTATAGATCTCATGATTCAGATATGCAAACCATATCTTGACAAGTTTGTAATAGTGTTCATTGATGATATTCTAATTTACTCTAAAAACCAAAAGGATCATGAACACCATCTTAGGACTATCCTAGAATTGTTACGAAAGGAGAAACTATACGCCAAATTCTCCAAATGTGAATTGTGGAATCGAGAAGTTCAATTCTTAGGACATGTGGTAAATAAAGATGGCATTAAGGTGGATCCGACAAAGGTAGACGTAGTAATGAAATGGAAACCCCCCAAGACACCTACAGAAGTTCGTAGTTTCCTTGGTTTAGCTGGATATTATAGGCGATTCATTCAAAACTTCTCCATGTGGACTCGTACAAGGATATTGAGTAGACGGTTGATGTATCAGACTCGAGAATTGCATCTCCATTGACTAAACTTACAAGAAAGAATAGTAAGTATGAATGGGGTCCTGAACAAGATGAAGCCTTTCAAATATTAAGGAAGAAGTTAAGTAGTTCGCCTGTTTTATAATTACCTGAAGGCACAAATGATTTTGTTGTCTACAGTGATACCTCAAGATTGTGGTTAGGTTGTGTACAAATACAGCAAGGTAAGGTTATAGCATACGCATCTAGGCAATTGAAAGAACATGAAAATAAATACCCAACTCATGATTTAGAGTTAGCTGCAGTAGTATTTACTTTGAAATTATGGAGGTATTATTTAAATGGAACAAAATATGTAATCTATATAGATCATAAAAGCTTAAAATATTTGTTTAATAAAAAAGAATTAAACATGGAGTTAGTAAGTGACTATGATTGTGAAATTCTTTACCATCCAGAAAAAGCAAATGTTGTGGCTGGCGCCTTAAGTCTTAAAGAACGAACAGAGGTAAATACACTCAAAGCTATGAGAATTGAATTAAACTTAATCATGAATGACAAGATTAAAGAAGTGCAACAAATAGTCATTCAAGACAAGCATCTGAATGAAGAAAGAATAAAAGGTCAAGTCAAACTACTTGAAAATAAAAACACAGTAATCAAAAGATTCAAAGGAAGAGTATGGATCCCTAAATATGGAGACCTAAGAGAAATGATCTTAAACAAAGCACATAAATCTAAATACTCAATTCACCCCGGAAGTACTAAAATGTATAAGGATTTAAAACAAATGTATCGGTGGCCAGGAATGAAAAAAGTCAATAGGATAATTTGTAGAAGCATGTCACACATGTCTCCAGGTCAAGGCCGAGCATTAGAAGCCATATGGTAATTTAAAGCCATTAGAAATTCTAATATGGAAATGGGATCATATTACCATGGATTTTGTGGTTAAACTACCCAAAACTCTAAAGGACATGATGCAACATGGGTAATCATAGATAGGCTAACTATATCTGCACATTTCTTGCCTATAAGAGAAACCTATTCATTAGAAAAGTTAGCCAAACTATATGTGGATGAGTTAGTCTATAGATATGCTATACCACTCTATATTATATCAGACATGGATACACGGTTTACATCAAATTTCTGGAAAAGTTTTCAAAGGAGATGGGTACTCGAGTGAATTTAAGTGCTACATATCATCCACAAACACATGGTCAAAGTGAAAGAACCATACAGACCCTAGAGGATATTCTTAGGTCATGTGTAATCGACTTTGGCGGTAACTAGGACAATCATTTACCATTAGTTGAATTTGCGTATAACAATAGTTATCACTCTAGTATCCACGTGGCACCCTACGAGGCACTATATGGCAGAAAGTGTAGGACGCAGGTATGTTGGAATGAAGTTGGACAAAAGTTGATTGTTGGCCCAGAAGTTGTACAACAAACCACTGATAAAGTGGTACAAATTCGAGAAAAGATTAAAGTTGCACAAGATCGACAAAAATGTTATGCCCAAAAAAGAAGAAAGCCAATAGAATTCAGCAAGGGAGACAAAGTCATGCTAAAGATATCGCCTTGGAAAGGAATATTACGATTTGGGAAACAGGGGAAACTAAGTCCCCGCTACATAAGACCCTTTGTTATCACTGAAAAAATAGGTAACGTGGCCTATAAACTGAACCTTCCTGTAGAATTACAATAGATACATAACACATTTCATGTGTCAAATCTCAAGAAATGTTTCTAGATGATTCTACGATAATTCTGTTGGAAGATATGACTATCGATGAAAATCTAAGTTATATGGAAAAACCAGAATTGATTCTTGATAGAAAAGTTAAACAACTTAGACATAAGTCTATTACTCTAGTTAAAGTACAATGACGACACCATCACAGGTCAGAAGCTACATGGGAATCTGAAGTAGATATGAAGTCAAAATACCCATAATTATTTGACTAAATTTCGAGGACGAAATTTTTATAAGGTGAGGGGATTTGTGACATCCTTATTTTAACATACAATATATCGATGGAAATTATATATCGAGATTATAAAATAATTGTTTTATATACATATAAGATATCAAGTAAGAATATTACCAAAAAGAAAAATGAACCCTCCTATACATATATATATATATATATATATATATATATATATATAGTATATTTTAAATTTTGATTAAATAAGTGTAAATATGAGACGTAGAATGAGGAACACACATAAATTACATGTTAAATAAAAAATGATCATTGATGCATAAATTACATGATTGTACATATGAAGGGATAAGCACAATGTTTAAATGGAGATAGTTATCCACATAGGAATCATAGAATGATAGACATTCTTTTCTTGTGCAACCACGTAGCCCTAGTTATTTGATGAATGTCACTCTACTCATAGATATAATCATTTATTTCAACAATATATAAGGGGTGGTGGGTTATCTCAATTTCATATCAAAATCTCATACAATATAACTAGATTATAAAGGATCTTAGCAAAGGAAAATATTGAGTCACCATTAGGTGGGTTTCGTGATGCCTTTACAAAACTGAGATATATGTGATATATATTGTGCTTATATGTCTAATTACCCCATGCACCATGTTTATCATATTTAACTCTTTCCTACATTATATCATGCTTATTGTTTTTATGTGTGTGTGTGTATATATATATATTCGAGTTGTTGGGTAAATAATAAAAAGAGTGAAAACATAATGGTTATTTACAGATGTATAATGAAAAGCGGGAATGTAATGGTTGTTCGCTAATTTGGTACGATTAGTGCACGGAAGGCATCTCGTTGTTACTAAGTTGTTACCGGCGGATACATGTCTAGCCCCTTTAGTACATTGTATAGAAGTCATGGCGCGCATAGCACAAATGCTTGCGATGTCGGAAAATGACTTGGAAATGAGATAATATATTTACCCAAAAACTCCGAGATCTCAACATATTTTCTATATTTTATATTTCATATTTATTATGAATGCATGTGATATTTTGTACACAAAATACACGAATTCACTTAGTCGTTAGGCTTATGCATTTACATATATATATCTCAGGATATACCCGTTAGAGAAAAGCATGATTTCGGGCATTATAATGATGGGACCAAATAACACTTGGAGACGTTTCTTAAGTTATTAATAAAGTTCTATTTGGAACTCTTGCATTTTATTTTATTTTGTTAGCTTTCACTGTAACTGAGAACTCTAATACGTATATAAATAACATCAATGTGTTGGTTTATATAAAGTCTCGGGTGTCACACATAGCTTATAACTCATTAATCAAAATTTCAACTACAAATTCTTTAGGTTTTTAGTAATTTGCAATTGAACTATAATGATTAAGGAGTGTCACTCTATTGATGACTTATACAAATGACTGATGACTTATACAAATGACTGACAAAGAAAATCCCTATGAACGAATCAAAACAACGATTAAGAGTGAGAAAACATTATTGATATCCTGCCTTTTCTTGATTATGATTAGATTGAAGGTGAAGATGGAGCCATTATGGAAGGAGATGACTGTGGAAATAGATGATGATGAGGGATCTGGCGCCGGAAAGAGACATCGATGAAGGAGATGGTGATGAAGAGAAATGGTTTATACTAGAACTTACAAGCAAAATTTGAGAAGCCATTCTAGAAAATATGAAACAACAACCTTACCTTGGACTCAAATGGTGAAGAATTCTTCTAGAAAGCTTTTAGATGATCGAATTTTGAAGAATGACAAGGAGCAAAGTTTCTAGTGTTAGGTAATAGACGAACGAAGCGATGATGAAAAAAAGACCAGGTTAAGAGAAGTGGTTTAAACCGGGTTCCCACTTTTCTAGAGGGTCCGTGCATTTTATTTATAATGGATCATGCCAAATTGTGGTCAAAATAGTCAAAATTGGTGAAAGATGTGTTTTGATTGGTGTATTGAAGACAGATCTAAGGCAATTTTTAGGAAGTTGAATTTCTCTTTTAATAGAAAAATAATATATCTTTCAACTATTTCTTTCAACTTCATCCTCCAACTCACCATAAGATAACATGTGGAATCCACTAATTCTTTTTTCTCAGCTCCTTCATTTATTTTGACACTTGTGAGTAGGAGAATATATCACCTCTTTTTTTAATAATAAATATAGTCATAAAGACCTACACAAAGTTAATTGATTCAAAGGTTCTATGTGACAAAAATCTAGGTAGCGATAATCGCTATTTTTATTATGGTTGAGATATAATGCGATCAATGGGTGATGGAAGCAGTCTATGTATAATATTGCAGATGGAAAACTACATCATCTACATGGTTGACTCGGGTTACTACCATTGGTGTATAATTGTTTGCTTTCTTTGTTTTTCTTTGTGTTTGATTTGTGACTTGTCTATGAGTTAGACCTTTTGTAATTCACGATTTGAACCCAAGACTAGACTTGACTTTTGTTTTATATTTAATTGAAGATCCATATTTTCTTAGTTTTAAAGTTTATTAATTTGGCTTGTATATCATACTTTGCAAGAGATTGCGAGACTTAATCTTGTGTATGGTTCATTCTGAGTAAGAGTTTGTGGTAATCCTTTAATTATATTGTGATTCAATTTGTTATGTTTTGGATCATTGATGGATTTTCATTTATTTGGTTACTTGCATTCGATTGTAAGAACCTTAATATCGATTGTCGTGAGAACGGTGTTGTTATGCGGTTTCTTTTATCTTCTTGCTTCGGTAATAAGTTAGACGATTATTATATATAATAATTTAAATTAATCTACTCATAATGAAAGTTTGTGAGTTAGGGATGACACAAAAGTTGAACTTATCAATTGGATGGTAACCGAGTTGTGTTAGTTCATAGGTTTTTTAATGAGAATTATTAAACACCGCTTCTTAGCATTGCGTGAGATTAAAGTGAGTTAGTTGAACAACAACTTAGTAAATCAATCTAATAGGGTCTTAATATTGAGTCTATGTCCGGAGGATATGAGTTAGAGTGAATTCTATTTATTATTGTTCGTTTATTCGTTTATTTGTTTATTCCGTTTAGTTAGTTTCTTTAATTAATAAAAAAATTTATCTTTTTAAAGAGTTGATAGGTTAATTAGTAGTAATTTATTTATTTGAATTAGCGTTAACCGTTTCATATGGAGACGATACCTGATTTGCCATAACTATACTATTATACAATCTAGTTTATATCTGCTAGTAGTGTGTGGTGAAACTTAGGTATTAAAACTTAGATTTAAAACCTATTTTTACATATCAAGTTTTTGGTGGTGTTGTCGGTGACAAATTGTCTAAATTTTTGGTGCAATGACATTTTTCTTATGTGTTACATGTTTTGGTATACAGTCAAATCACACATTTATTGAAGTCTTTTTTTAGAGATGCTTAATTGATTCATGACAACTATGATATCCCGGTCTTTTCTTTGTAATCTTGTAATCAAGTGATCGGTGACTCCTAAGATATCAACCATCAAGTGTAGACAAAACACAAAATCAATGATTTTAATGACTTTAAGATACAAAGTGCTTCATATTTATGATCACGATCACCATTATCATCACCAAGGTCTTCAAGTACCTTACACATTGAAAGATATATGGTTTAAATATTTAATAAAGATGCAACATGAGAACCCCGTCGAGTAAAACATTGTTGTTTGATGTCTACTTCTTGGTTCAAACCAATATCCCTTTCAAGGTCACCTAAAATATCCCATATAACAAAGTTAATTAGCATTGAAAAGATAAATAATAATTTAAAAAATTAAACTATCAATTTAGTATAAAGCAAACCTTCCGTCAATACTATCACAACTTTAGTTGCTTTACTGTGACCGCAAAACAATGAACAAAGTATGTAAACTTTATATACTTGGACCCTTTTGATAATTGAAATTGACCCATATTATATATATAATATATATAATTGTATAACTTATATTATATTAGAGGAGTTGTGTTCAATAAAGTTTATGTAAAAAACATAGTCCTAAAATTTTAATATTCAATCACAAGTGATTTAGTATACAATCACATGTGATTTGTAAAAACATCGCATGTGAATTACGAAAATGCCACTACGCCCAAAATTTTAAAATGCAATATGGATCATTGATGACATTGATCCAAAGACTAAAATTAGTCTCTTAGGACTATGAATTAATTATGGACTATATTAAACATTTTTCATATAATATATCCATAGAAGGTAAATTGACATAAGACTTTTGAATGTAATATTATGTTAGAAGCAGTCTATATTAATTTAACTATGGTTAAGTAATGAAATTTAAAAGTCCTACAAGTTCGGTCGTGTGGTAGATAAGATGTGTGAATTTAGGAATAGGTATAAGAAGTGTGTCTTCTGCCGTTCAAAAAAATATGTAATAAAATTAAGATATTTAATAGATTTTAGATATAATATAAGTTCATATTAATTCAAAAATTGGTTAACTAATTGAATTTAATAGATATTACATATGTCATGAAATAAATATTTAAGTGATTAATAGACGTTAAGTCGTTGAAATTTAATAGAGATTACATATGTGATAAAATTAATATTAAGATGTTTATTAAGTATTTAATAGATATTACGTATGTAATGAAATTAAGATATTTATTTTTTAATTTAATACACACACGTTATGTAATTGAATTTAATAGGTATTACAACGTAATATTGTTGATTATTAACATGTGAAAAGTCACAATCAAATATAATTTTATATGAAGATAGATGGTTCAGATTTAATTTTACCTAAATAAATGATTAAAATTATCTAATAAAATTGATCAATATTAATCTTTTATTTATATTAAAAGATATCACCAAAACATAAATAAAATACAGTACATTAAAAAGCACAAGCCCAAAAACCATAAAGAGTAAAAAAGAAAAACAGGGCTGGACTACTTCACTTGTGTTGATTAGTCCAGTTTCAGTCTGTCTACTATGAAAAATTATATATTAAATCTGTATACTTTATCCTCCTACTTAAAAGATAATACGTGGAATTCACGTATTCTATTTCTTGATTTTGACATTTATCTTGATCTTGTGAGTCGAAAGACGAGTAAGAATGCCAAATATAAATTCCATTTAATGCAAATTATAATATTTATAATCAATGAAATAATTAAATGATACTATTATATTATATTTAGAAAATTATATTTTACCTAAAAAGTGTTTTCATGTAAACCATCATTGATTCTCACAAGAGATTATAGATTCAAACCTCGCTAAAAGAGTCCTTGAATTAACCGAGTCCTAGGGTGTAGTCTTGGAAACGGCCACAGAAAGACAGAGAGCCGTTTACGAATAGATGTAAATGCTATTTAAACCTGTAAGTAATTAGAAACTATGTCTATCTAAACCGTGTTTAACTCTCTCCATGCTAAAACTGTTTCTTTAACAAAACATTTTTATATAACTATGTCTAACTAAACAATGTAATATAATTAACCTTGATAAATAATAGAAATCTTCTAAACATTTATTAGTGATATTAAAAATGCTACAAATTCATAAATAAGAAAGAAAAGATAAAACTTCAGCAAGATACAAATGTATATAATAAGACCAGTCAAATCTCTCACAGAGTGTTATGTTAACGTCCTATGCACGGGTATGTAATTTGTAAAACGTTCACGTAAAAAGTATAAAAGTAAACTGAAAAAAAGTCTAGAATATACTTACATAGACTGGAAAAGGTATCAAATTAAAGTAATAAACTTACGCATATGCACTATCATGAAACTGAAACATCATATATCATGACCCACTTTTCAAAAAAAATCCACAATATATTCAGTTTTAATTCGTAAAAAAACATAATTAGATGAATAGATGATGCATCAAAAATCAAATACAAATCTAACCAGACATTAAGAAAGAGAGGACTACATACTTACATGTAATAATAATAATTATCCTAAAATAAGAATAACTCACAAAACCTAATCATTAAATTCTTTATTTTAGTGAACATAAATAAAAAACACACTCATTCACATTATAAAAGAACACGCATCACTATAAGGCTCATAGATACCACCAAAACATATTCTCTCTATATAATATCTCATGGTTCCCTTTGTAAATGAAAAAAAAAACCTTCCCCTAAATTCATAACAATCACTATTTGTGATGAAAAAAAATCATTGTTAAATCAATAAATAGCGAGTATCAAATTGCTAAAAAAATTCCATTTTTCTTGGCAAATTTTTAGAAGTAACGTATACCACATAAATATCATGTAATCATTTTTGCAAACTAAATTGTGAATTTTGTAAAATTCACACATGTTGCGTGTACTTTATCCTCTCTCGCATACACATGTCAAATCTTTAAGTCAACAAAAATAATGGCTTGGCAACTTCATAAAAAAATTACATTTGTAGAATATTCATTTTAAGTACAGTGATATTAATTTTTTTAGTATAGCTCTCAAGCATTTCATTATAATATTTTTAATTAAATTTTGTCATATCAGCATCCAACCCGGACTTACCCTGCCAACCCCATTATCATATCAGCATTCACATCATCTCTCACCTTCAACCCTATCAAACCCACAAACCCCCACATCCAACCCTCTTCAACCCCGTATCAAATATTAATAAAAAATATATATTAAATAGGAGAGAGAAAGAGAGAAGGAAAAAAAAAAGCTACCCGCGCGAGTGAGGGAACCAGCCAGGGCTGGAACCCTCCCTGGCGCGATGGTGTTCTCGTGGGGTAGGGGAACCAGCTATCGCTGGTTGATTGACCGATACGCTTGGTCTTACACCCCCCACAACTATATCATTACATACCTACCTAGCATCTAGAAAGTAAAAAACATATCTTTTCTCTTGTAGCCATAAACTCACATATTTCATCTCTACAAGCAACCAACACTTTATTGATCGACTTTTTATAATTATTTGATAGTGTCTATTAGTATTTTAATGTTTCAAAGATTTTATCATAAATGTTATTATTACATACAATAATGTCTCACTCCAAAAAATAATAGTCTAATAACACTTTATATCAGTTAATAAATTCATTTCAAATGAAACACGTAATGAAACGTGTATAAATTCTAATTTTTTAAACAAAGAATAAAAACAACCCAACCTCAATATATTTGGGATATATATGCATTTATACAAAAAAAAAAGGAGATAGAATCAAACAATCCGACTTCAACTTATTTATATTTGATATGTTTGTTACTCCATGAATAAGTGAACCACCACAAACTTTAATAGATTATTGAAGGCTCTTGTAAGGCTTTAATCACTCAGATTTGTTATGCACCAACAAAACTATCACCTTTGTTAATTCATTCCTG
>JAUEJL010057428.1:0-31322 GCA_032274825.1 Drosophyllum lusitanicum | reverse complement strand
TCTGGCCTCAGCTGATCAATTTGTTCACTCAGCTGATGGTTGTAGGCTCTCAGCTGATCAAAGTTGTTTGCACACCTGATAGTTGTAATTCCTCAGCTTATGGTCTTCTACACTTGGTCTTTTCTTCTTAGATCTCCTCATTTGATGTCCTTCGGCTGATACTTAGTAAAGGGGCTTATCCTCAGCTGATGTTCCATACTTAGTGAATTTCTTCAATCTGATTCAAACAACACATGTTTAAATACTTTCTAAATCATATTGAATTTATGGTTTGGTTATCATCAAATCCTATATATTTCAATAGACAGAGTTAATTATTGGAGTGAAGGGACTATCTCCCCAACAGTTGTTTCTTACAGGTGGCCCGATTTCCAGCAAGGGTAAAGCTCTAGTTCTATGCTGGGTTGGATAGCTCCAAATGTAACAAGAAACTGACTTTTGAGATATCTTTTGAATATAGTTTGCACACGTGTAAATAACAACAAATGTTTTGTAACTATTTTGTAAACTCTGCTAATTTTTGAGTGCTACCAGTTGGAATATTTATTAATATTTTATCAAATGAAAACGGGTATTACAGATCCTGATATGCGATTCAGTTTTACGATTTCGTTTTGCGATTCATTTCAAGATTCTGATTTGCGATTCATCTCACGATTCTAATATGCGATTCATATTTGTGATCCAACATATGACTTAGGGAATCCTCAAAGGACTCAGCCTTATAACCCTGTTTTACGATCCCAGTTGTAAGAACAAATTTACGATTCCACTTAAAATGTTGATTTACGATTCATCCTAAAATGTTGATTTACAATTCGACTCATACTACCGTTTGCAATTTGGGATTTAGCTCAAGGTTTACAATTCAATCCTATGAGGGATTTACAATTCATAACTTAAACACACACTGGGTTTCTGATTGTGGCTTACGATTTCGGGGAATCCGTTAAGGGACTGAACCCTTACATTTCACGATTCCATTACTCATATATGATTTACGATTCAACAGCCCTCAAGAACAATTGTGATTTCAATAGCACAGTCGATGCTATAAATTCCAATCTTACTCAAAACTTATTCAAATTACAAAATTCCAATTGTAATGTATTTTAATCATCAATTAAGCATAACCTTCTAGTTTAATTCCAAATTTATCGCGTTTTACAAGTCCAAATGTCCATGATGGTGCTTTAATTAATTTCTATGAAATACATATAATGACACTTGTAGAAGTTGGGAGATACAAACCAGATGTACTTCCAACTGATTTGAGGTGTTTTGATCTTGATTCTCCTCGGTCTCTCTCGGATCACATAGCTCATACATGTGTACACACACACTCTCACACTGAATTCAATACGGCTACTGTAAATGTTACCTAGGGCTTTGTGTTCTAATTTGGGTATTTATACCTACCTAAGGTAATCCTAATGTCTAAACACCCATTAAACAATCGTAAATGACTAATAAACACCAATTATAAGTAACAACAAAGTCCCTTTTTATTAATAAAATATAATAATAATATTAAATTATTAGAACTCAGAAACGGGTATTACACAAAAGAAGATAATAAAGGTGATCAAATATTGAAGGTATTATATGTGTACGCGGATGTAATAATAATGAGTATAGTATTTAAAAGAAAGATCTAATATTTGAAAGTAAGGATATGGATAAAAGTTTAACTTATTATTTAGGGTTAAGATCCTCTCATGTTGTAGTCAAACATGATCATCATGTTCTTTTACAAACATGAGTGTGAGACCTACAAAGAGACTCATTCTTAACTTAAAATACATGACCCACTCTCATGTTTATGAGTAAACATTATGAGTCATGTTTGATATAAATTATGGATATAAGTTACGATGGTTTAATTTTTAAAATAGGATATAAATTGTCAATAAAATAATTACTACTAACGTGCATTCATCATGTAAACAGAGTTAGAATTTGTTTTCATTTTAAATGTATGTATAGTCAAATATTGCAGAATTTATAATAGGAAGGAAATTTAAACTTTTTTGCAATATTATAATAACTGACATTAATTTTATAAATGTATTGTTAAATTGAAATTTCAATGGACGACTAAAATTTAATTATATCAAAATAAATGGACAGAGTTATCTAATTGACATGTTGGAAGTTAAACTTTTATTTATATTTAAAGATCTTATTCTTCTTCATTTGCCGATGTTTTTTTTTTGTCTTAATTTTAGTTCTTGACTTTCTCTCGTCTTTGAGCCACATCATTTTATTAGGGGAAAATTGTCAAGAAAGTTAACCTAAATATCGAAAATTACCAATAAAGATAACGTCTAATTTTTTTGGCCGAGAAAGAATTATAAATTTCAATTTGTAACAAAAAAGGGTATAATGACCTCTTAAACCTAACAAAAAAGGATTATAAATTTCAATTTGTAACAAAAAAGGTATAAATTTCACGCATTATATCCTTTTTTATTACAAATTGAAATTTATAATCTTTTCTCGGCCAAAAAAATTGGACGTTACCTTTATTAGCAAATGTTGATATTTAGATTACATTTCTCGACAATTTGCCCTTTTATTAAAGAAGTCTCTCTATGCATAAATAGAGATACCACTGTCTATTTCTTATCTTTTTTATACCCCGTGTAAAAAATTATATATCGTTGAAATCCAAGGAAATTATACTTCTTTTAAAGAAAAAAAAATTAGTTTATATTTTACTTTTATGATTTTTATCGGTTTCTTTAAAGAATTTTGAACATTAAAAAAGAACTTCAATTCCACCGAAATGGGCCGACAAGTCTAAAGTAGATCCGATTATCATCACAACCCAGTCGTGCCCACCAACTCAATCAATTTAACAATCAAGTTTCTTTTTCTTTTTTTCTTTTCAAAATTTGTAAATAGTATCTTTTATTCTTAAAATTCACACTTAAACCTCATTTAACTAATGTATACTACGTTATAATATATTTATACATCAAATGTTTAATTTTTTTAACTTTTATGTAAATTAAAATAATCTTAAAAACTTAAAAGTTAACGAATTAAGTATTTGATGTAAATGAATTGTAATGTAGTATAGATATAATAAATTGAGTTCTTTTGGGCTTTGAAGCCCCCTTTGAAGTTGTTTTTAACTTTTAGGATGATTGCATTAGATATGTAGATTAAGGATTAGTACATGATAGCCCGGTCCTATTGTATAGATGGACTATGGTTTATTGGGGTTTCTCTCAAACACTTTGTATTATATAAATAGTTATTAATATAATACAAAATACTCACGAGATTTTTACTATTCTACATGACATCAGATCCTTAGGGTTCTGGCAATATCTTATCTTTCTCTTCCTTCCGCCGCCACGGCCACTGAACTACGGTTGGCCGCCGCCGCCTTCTTTCTAATTACATAATAAACTAGAAACAAGCCTTAAACATAAATTAATGAACACAACAAAGTTTTAACATTCTCCCTATTTGTGTTCATTCTACAAATAAAGTATAAAAACATAATATTATCCACTTTCTTTTCTCTTCCTCCTTTTCTTGAGCTCTTTCTCCTACTTTGCAAAATGGATGAACACACTTTTTCTAATGTTCAATCTCCATTCAAATTCTCCTAGACCTTCACGCAATGTTAGTCTTTTTTCGGTAGCATCGATTGCTTTCAACATCAAGTAGCGAAAGTCTGGATCCAACTGATGATCAATCTGAACTAATTCGTCCAGACTAATGCAATCATTCAGTTCGTGAAGAATCTTCTTGAGCGTTCCATCACAATTTTTTTCAGTTACACTAATACGCAAGAAGCTCTTCTTCTTTTTCTAGACTTACACACTCCCGAGCTCAGGCTCATCGTACCTATCAATATTTTCGATCTCCCGGTTCGGCTTTGTCAAGTTGACTTTCTTAAGTTGATTCTCGCACGCCATTTGCAAATCTGATTCAACATAAAATATAACTTGATGTGTCATAGATCTTTTCAGTGCCTCAAAGCCAATTTGATAACATTGTTCATCAAGAGTGAATTTCCTATACTTGTAATGTATATGTTAGTCAGAAATTTGTTTACACTCCATTAGTCAAGATGCTTTTCGAAGAAAGCATCTAAAAGACAATCATTCTTTACGTAAGCCACTGAAGACTATGTGCTGAAGATGATCCTTTCATCAATCTAAAGGAAGCTCCGTTATACTGAAGATTGAAGTTCTATTGAAGTTTGTCTTCACTGAACAATTTGTCCCCTCAACGGTTACACACGTCACTGTTGTAATATTCATTGCAAGATCGCGTGAGGCAAGCAATTCAAGATCTGTCCTTTTTATTGGCTGAGAAGTTTGTTAGGATTTCTAGATTACTTTTCTTTAGATGATTACAAGTGTAATTGTTTATAAGGCTAGGATCAATTTACGAAATGTAAATACTCTTATCATGTGTTAGAGAAGAGTGTCGATTTTGTTTGTTTCAGTAATAGTAGTTTGTTCTAAGTACTCAAGTTTGTTCTTGTTTTCAAGATGTCTAAAACTGAATACATGGATAATGGTTCCTCTGCTAAGCCTCCTAAGTTTTCCATTGAGTATTTTGCTAGTTGGAAAAATCGTATGCTACTATACTTAGAAAACATCGACTGTAATTCCATCTATCCTTGATGAAGGTCCTTATGTTAGTCTAAAATATGTTTGTAGGCCCTGTGTAATCTATCTTATTATTGTAATTATCTATTTGTATTAGACTAGATATTCTTGTAAGGGCTTAGCCCATATTAGTCTAGTGTGCAAGCCCAAAAGCTTGGAGGCCCAAGTGCCTCATTGTATTTAAACCCTTGCAAACCTAGTTTGCAAGGTAACCTTTGCCATACGCTGATTAACTGAAATACAACTGAGAAGTTGCTCTCATCTTGCAAAGTGTTCATACATTGTTCATACGTACGTTCTTACTGTGTTCATACAAGATTCACCTTACTTACTCATCTTCTATCACATCTTTGGACTTTCAATTGGTATCAGAGCCAATTCCTTGCTGAATTGGCTCAAGATAACCTGGAAACAACATCAAAGTGTGAAAAATCAAGTTCAAGAATAGGCTCTGTATTCTTCTCGTAAAAACCCATTTGAGTCAAAAACCATTTTCTTCGAATCCTCTTGTTTTGCAAAGTTTCTTAAGTGTTTTAGAAACATTTGAGGTGGAGAAAACGATTGGTTACCTTCATTCCAAAAATAAACAACATTTGAGAACTTATTTTGAATTTTTTTAGTCTTTCAAGTTTTTGGTGTTCTTTACTGCTTCATCAAAAATCTGAGAAAATTGTTGTTGTTTAGTCTCAAAATTGTTGTTGGTAAGTGTTTTTGGAGTGGAGAAGACTCAAGGTACAAGAAATTTTAAGTTGTAGCGTGTTTTGGGAAGTTTTCAATTTCTGGTTCGAGATAGTGATTTGTGCGACAAAGACAGCCCTGAGTCGTCCGACCTGCAAGTCTGACAGTCTTTGGACGTATCTTGGTCCGACTTGCAACTTGTCCGACTTGTGTAGTTCTTGTGTGACTTGTATGCTTATCCAACGTGTGTACTTGTTTGACCTTTGCTTGTGCGACTTGTGTGTTTGTTTGTGCGACTTACAACTCATCCAACTTTAGTTGGACCGAAAGTTAATACTGTCTTTGTAACTGGACTTGGTGCGACTTGCCTTCTCGTCCTACTTAAGTTGGATTCAAAGTTAGTGCTGCTTGTGTAACTTGCGTGTGTTGGTGAGACTCGCAAACACGTCAGACTTAAGTTGAATTCAAAATAATGTTCTGTAACTGTTCGACTTAAGTTAACATGTCCGACTTACCTTAACATAAAACTTGTCCGACTTACCTTAACGTAAAACTTGTCCGACTTAATTAACTTGCACCACATCCGACTTACACTCCATCTGACCTAACTCCCAAGCACACTATCCGACGTAGCCTGTCCGACTTACTCCCATCCAACATAACCAAACTCCCATCCGACCTACATCAAAACACCCCGTCTGACTTACCTACGAACATCCTGTCCGACTTACCTAAAAACACCCCGTCCGACTTACCTTATATCTATCCGACTTAAACACTTAAAACCCCAAACCATACAACCTCCAAAGTCAAACACAAGATTTTTCACACAATCAAATATCCAGAAAATCAACAATTCATTTCGAGGAAAGATCCTTTGTGATAAGATGAGTTCGAGCAACGAAATTCTCGCCATTAGTACCGATACCAAACCACCTATTCTATTCTACAATGAATATACCGTATGGAAGGGCCGGTTTATGGACTTTATATAACATAATGACAAATATAGTGAGATGATGAAAAACAGTATTCTTGACGGTGAATAGTCTTTGAAAAGATTATCGAGGTTGTTCCCGATAATAACCCACCAATTGCTGTAGTGAGCAGACCAAAACTTCCTTCCGAACTCACCGCTGAAGAGAGGCATCAAGCTAAAGCTGAAAGAGATGCCAAATACTAACTTAAACAAGGTCGCTGTGTCGAGATCTACTCCAAAATTGATAGTTTGACCTCCGCGAAAGCCATATAGGATGAGGTCAAACAACAAATGGATGAAACCGAATAGGGTGCCTTTATCAAGGAAACTCAGCTTGTGAACACCTTCAGAGAATTCCGAGCACGAGGTGGAGAACTCCTGCAAGACACCTACAGCCACTTCTGCCGACTGTTGAATGAGATGAGAAATCACGGTCTCATTAGATCCGACCTCGATATCAATGTCAACTGGATAAATGCTCTTGGTCCAGAATGGCAAGAGCATGTGCGACTGTATAAACATGTTAACCGCAATTTGAAAGTAGTTTCAAACCACTCCATCTATGAAGACCTCATTCAATTTAAGGACGAAGTGTTGACAAAGGTTCAAGTGAAACAGACCTCTGATTCCATTGCCTTGTTGTCGAAAGAAAAACCCGAGACCATTCTAGAGCCGGCAAGGGTTAACAGGTTGTTGCCGAATCCGATAGCTCAGAAGGAGACACTGAAGCCTGGGATATGGAGGCAGTAATGAAAGCCATGTCGCTCATATCTAGAGCTTATTAAAACGAATTTGGCAAGACAAACAACAAATAGAGGTTCACCTCAGTGTCAAGGAGAAAGGAGGTGTTTACCGAAGAAAGGAAGCGGTTTGAGAAACCAAAGGAGGTTAAGGAAGAAGAGAAGAAGTGTTATAACTACGGTAGAACTGGGCATTACATAAAAGATTGTCGGAAACCGAAGACAAAAGATGCCGAGTACTACAAAACCAAGCTGAGATGGACAAGGAAGAAGGCAAGTGGGAAAGTGATGATGGTAGAGGAAGAACAGTTCTTGAGCGATACCGACTATACTGACGAGGATGACTCGATCCAAGCACACTTCTACTTAATGGCTCAAGAAACAGGTTCCTCAAGTTGAAGTGATGATGATGAAGCTGGTTATGATGATGAGTTCGAGGATGCTCAGAATGAGGAAGAGGCTGCCCGCGGAAAGGTAAACATTGAATATGCTCAAATATTAGTTTACCACATCAAACGACAAAACATGAAAATCACTAAATTAGAATCTAAACTCAGAAATCAACCACAATCTAATTTAGATGAACTTCAATCGGTATTAACTACTAAAGAAACTGAATTAATCGCCTTAAAAAAACAAAATGAGGTAACCATTCACGATCTCAAAACAGCTAAGATATCCGTAGAAAAAGACTTTAAAATTCCTGCAAAAGGATAGGTGTCAACTATACTAAAAAGGGAAAATCCTTGAAGATCTGCTGATTAAACGAGACCAAACAACACAAACCATTTTCCTAAACAAACCTAAAGTCACAAGATTTTCAAAATGGACATATGAAGGTCTAGGTTTCGTTAATCCATACATTAGTGATAAGATTACTGCTAGACAACTGTACAACTTTGAAAGCATGCATCTAGGATTAACAGCAAAAATGGTATTTGTAGGGCAAGCCAACGAACTTGAGGAGGAAGAGTACAAGAGACGTACCTCAACCAAAGTTTCAAGATCATACAACTACGAGAGTTTGAATCGATCGTATGAGACAACGGAATTTGTGCCACTCATTTATAATGATTACTTTGGAAGTTATACGTAATCAGAAATGGAATCAATGCCAACATTTTCTAATATTCAAACAAAACCTCGTGTGTACATTCCTCACATCGAATTACAACGACAATTTGAATTGATTGAAACTGAACTTTTCAATAAATCGATCAACCATGAATTAGAAACTGTGATTTTACATGATAAAATCGACAATCTTGAATATGTAAATAGTCGTATAAAAAATTCTGCTGCACCAAGCACATCTGATACAGACGCCGTTCACGTGCATACAGACGAGTGTTTTTCATTTACAGATTCCAGCATCATCAACATCACTCATGAATTGTCCCAAACCAAGTCTAAATTAGAATGGGAAAAAGAAAGAATAGAATTGCTGATAGGATTGAACAATGAAGTAACATCTGATTTAGCCAATTCAGAAGAAAGATGCAGAGAGTACAGAGGAGAGTGTATTAAACTTGAAACTGAACTGTTTAAACTTCAATCAAAACTCAATTCTTTTGAAAATGAAATTTTCAAGTCTCACACACCTGAGTCGACTGCACTTAAAGGAAAGGCTAAACTTATTAAACCAAGCACATCCTATGAACCAAGCACATCCACATCTCCACAGTCAAAAGCTCAACAAACCAAACAACGTACAACAACACCCCTAATACAATATACCAAAGATGATATGTTAGCGTGTTCTACATCTAACGTATGTGTACATCTAGGTACAAGGGTGAAAGGGACGAGGAAACAAGTACTTGGATGGAGGAAAAAGCTGCAAGAGAAGAAGGCCGAAGGAAGCCAAGAAGACAATTTAGTTTATCCTATTAATTTTTCTAATCAAAAAAATTTGTTGTATAGAAGGACATTGCTCCTCTCATTGTGCGTATAACCAAGATCATAAGAACCGCAGAATTAAACCGGATCCGGCATATAAGCCATTCAAATCACTTCATGAACAAGCTTCCTTTATAAATCAACAGGGTTACAAGATAACCTACTGGCGAGAGAAACGCTCAAGAAGAGTGCCATTCCAAACAATTGACACGCCCTCGTCAAAAGTGCATAACTAATTGGACCCTAAACTGTCGATACCACAACAATTGGAATCACGCCAATAAAGAATCCACAAGGGATCATCCTCATTAAACCAATCAGAGAGCTAAACCCAAGCAAGGTCAGATTCAACAACGCCAACACAAATCAATCAATCACTCGAAATCCAAAGTCCAACATATTGTTCCAACTCCATCTAAGTCATGGAATGGAAACTCGAGAGGCCCACCAAAAGGTTTCCAATTCATCCAAGATGACGTGTCTCTCCCCAAGGGCTTCGAACGTGTTGTGATCGAGAATCCAATATGTGCACAAATACCCAACGAATCCAAAGTAAACACAACTCCATCGCTAACCCAACTTCCATCTACAAAACAAATATGGGTTCCTGTTATCAAACAACAAAATCAATAATAGATAAAAACATTAAATCTATCGAATGTGCTGACATGTGAGGACCCAGCTCAAACTGGGTACCTAAACTGTTGTTATCTTCCATGTGCAGGTATCTAGCAGGTGGTACTTGGACTCTGGTTGCAACAAACACGTGACTGGAGAGAAGGGTCTTATCACGAACTTTGTCCCACATTACTCGGGAAATGTTCGGTTTGGGAACGAGCATGTAGCACCAATAATGGGAACATGAGACATAATAAAATTAAATATAAAAATAAGCAATGTTTCGTACGTGGAAGGGTTGGGTCACAATCTGTTTAGCATTGGGTAGTTTTGTGACAAAGGGCTAGAAGTAAATTTCAAAGCCAAGAGTTGCTCCGTTCGAACAGAAAGTGGAGATGTAATACTGACTGGATCCAGAAGATCAAATCTCTACACAATTGATCTAGCCAACCTAGATGCCAAACAGTCGGTATGTTTACTGTCCAAGTCCTCATTTGAGCTCACATGGTTGTGGCATAGAAATCTGTCTCACATCAACTTTAAAAACATCAACAAGTTGTTCAAAGGTGATCTAGTTCGTGGCATACCCAGATTAAAGTTTGAAAAAGAACACCTGTGTAAGCACTGCAAAAGAGGTAAAATGAAATGGGCTTCTCACAAGGTAAAACAGGTGTCTAGCTCAAGAGCCCCTCTACAGTTGCTTCACATGGACTTGTGTGGGCCAATGATAGTACAGTCAAAGAATGGGAAGAGGTATATTCTCATGATAGTAGATGAATACTCATGGTATACCTGGGTCAAGTTCTTGAGAACAAAGGATGAAGCTCCATCAATTATCATCTCATTTCTCAAGCAAGCGCAGAATCAGTCACAAGGAAAAGTTGGTACTATTAGAACTGACAACGACACTGAATTCAAGAACAAAATCTTGGATTCCTATCTTGACTTCGTGGGGATCACACATCAATTTTTAGCAACTTACACCCCTGAGCAGAACGGGGTTGTTAAATGAAGAAATCGATCACTTGTTGAAGCTTCTCAAACAATGTTGTCCTATGCTGATCTACCACCCTCATATTGGGCAGAAGCAGTCAACACAATATGCTACACTCAAAACAGATCAATTCTTCACCGTCGCTTTAATAAAACTCCTTATGAACTTGCAAACAGCATCGTTCCTAATATCAAATACTTTCATGTATTCGGTAATAGGTGCTCTGTCCTAAATGAGAAATCTAACCTTGGAAAATTCGACTTAAAAGCCGATGAGGGAATTTTCCTTGGCTATTCTCAAGAGTCAAAAGCTTTTCGTGTGTTGAATAAACGAACAAATGTTGTGGTTGAAAGTATAAATGTGACTTTTTATGATACACTAATCACTACATCCTTATCACTAGAGTCACCGGCAATCATTTCTGAACACGTCCGTTCAGAACCGGGTCTTAATAGAAAAGAAACAAATGAGCTTAATCCGAAAGAGTCTTCTGACTTAAAATATATATTGATTTCTTAGATGACGATTCTAGATCTAATCGTGTGCCCAATGACAGGACTGAAGTTGTTGCACAAGAATCTCTTGAAATCTCATAGCAAACTGCAACTTCGTCCACATCACGACCAGTCAACTCAGCAGTTGATCCATTTCAAATTTTGGGTGAGAGATACAAAACATCTAATTCACCTGTCAATACTCAAGAAGCATATATTGAGGTCTATTATGAACCGACTCCTTAGTTTGATCCAGAGTCAGCAACACCAGAAGAGGAAACATCCATACAACAACGGTTGGATGAGTTCTTTCCTCAAACGAATGACACTCCTACTCCCCATGTTACCAAATGGATAGATGCACACCCCGAGACACAAATCATTGGCAATCGAGACGCTGAGTTCAAACTCTATCTGCAACGGCCAATGAGTGTCAGTTTTCAAGCTTCATAAGCATGTTTGAACCCAAAAGCACAGTAGATGCCTTGCAAGATGCTGACTAGATCCTTGCCATGCAATATAAATTGAACTAGTTTGCAAGGCTTAAAGTTTGGAGATTGGTACCTCGACTCCCAGGCAAATCCATTGTGGGTACCAAATGGATCTTCAAGAACAAAAAGGATTCAGATGAAGTCATAGTACTCAACAAAGCTCGTATTGACTACGATGAAACATTCGCTCATGTTGCTCGCATAGAGGATATTTGAGTATTCTTAGCCTATGCCGCTTTCAAGGATTTTAAAGTTTATCAAACGGACGTCAAGACGGCCTTGGAAGTGTATGTGTCCTAGCCAGAGGGATTTGTTGACCCTAAAAGACTGAATGATGTATACATCCTTGACAAAACCCTATACGGACTCAAACAAGCTCCTAGAACATGGTACGATGTCCTATCGGCTTATCTAGATAAAGAGGGGCACTCCAAAGGAAAGATTGACACCACCTTGTTTACCAAGAAAATAGGAGATAACTATATCTTAGTCCAGATCTGCGTAGATAATATTATCTTTGGCTCTACGAATCCGTCTTACACTCTTGAGTTTTCTAAAATCATGGCAAGCAATTTTGAAATGAGCATGACGGGGGAGATGAATTTCTTCCTTAGATTGCAAGTTAGACAAATCTCAAATGGCATTTTCATAAATCAGTCTAAATACATCAACTATTTATTATGAATATATGAAATGTGCGACTGTTCGTCTAAAGTGTAGGAACCTAGAGGGGGTGAATAGGTTCTTTTACTTGGTTTACCACTTTTTAAAAAAAAATTAGTAAGTTGTGTTTAAAAGATTGATCTTAAAGTTTATAACAACACAACAAATATTTGCAAGAAATAAAAAGAGTAGGGATAGAGAGATATCATACAGTAGTAGACAAGAGATTTATAGTGGTTCATGCAAGTGTTAACAAACTTGCACTACATCCACTCCTTGACGTTACCCACCAAGAGTTTGCTCCACTAAAACTTCTCTCTTTGAAGGAAGAGATAAACCTTTACAACTTCTCTCTTTAGCTTACAAGAAATAATCTTCTTTCTTGCAACCAAGGCTAAGATGTGCCAAACTTCACTCTAATTATATTGGCTAGAGTTAATCCTCACACTTCACTCAAATTTGTTGGCTAGAGTTAATCCTAACACTATTATACAAATAAAATGATAGAATAAGACGTAGATTTGCTCTTCAAAGCTTCACACTTTTCCTCTTGATCTTGACCTTGAAATATGATCTTTTGTATAGAATATGAGCTCACAAGATCTAATATTTAAGTCTGACTTTTCAGTATTCAAAGGTTGGAAAAAGTGAGGTTGCAAGCTTCTTTAAATAGCTGTAAAAGGGCAAAAGCTAATTTTGTCCGAATCTCCACGGAAGAAGTCACGGTCGATTGTGGACAAGCCGTGGGGTGTCATTGCACAATTTTTGATATTTTAAATATGGACGTGTCACTTTGTATTGTACCATACCCAAACACTTTGTAATACCCGATTTCCGTATGTGATTATTGAGACAATTTAAATTGAGTTATGAACATTATTATCGTTACTTATCGATTTCGAGAGTGTGAATTTATTTGGCTTATGGGTGATTTAGTTAATTGACCGAATATATATATAAAATTTTTGGGCTCTCATTGATAACCTATCAAAGAATGGTATTGGGTTTAAGCTTTAATGTTAAAAGAGAGGGGATTGGGTGGGCTTGGCGCAAGAAGACAAGTATATATATGTATGTAGGGCACAGCCCCAAGCACTTGTTACTGTTCCATTGAGTATTCAAACCTGAGAGAGAGAGAGAGAGAGAAGCGTGCTTTGTATGTGTATCATCGTGAAGAGTATGAAGCAAGAAGCAAGGAGTTTGAGTTATGAAGAAATCTTTGAAGAAAAATTTAAGGTATGGATGCTATCCTTCGTAGTTGATTTCAGTTAGGATTTCTTGGGTGAGTTTTGAGTTAGAAAGCGGTGTAGTTTCACCCCTGTTCTTGAAGTTTTATGAACCCCATTTTAAAGAAAAAAATTCATTTTTAGACCACTAATTAGTAGTATTAATTGGATTAATTGATAAGGAGTTGTTCATTAGTTGTTAAAATCCTTAGAAACAAAACTGGTGTGGATTGGTTAAGTTTTGAAGGATTTCAGATTTGTAAGTGTCGACTGTGTATACCAATGGTAGGTCCGACCTTCGTCTGGTCCGACCTTTGTGTTGGTCCGACCTTCGTCTGGTTCGACCTTCATATGGTCCGACCTTTGTGTTGGTCCGACCTTCGTGTGGTCCGACCTTTGTGTTGGTTCGAGACCTTCGTGTGGTCCGACCTTTGTTTTGGTCCGACCTTCGTGTGGTCTGACCTTCGTGTGGTCCGACCTTTGTGTTGGTCCGACCTTCGTGTTGCTCCGACCTTCGTGTGGTCCGACTTCCAGTGTTGTCTGACGTGGGTTGTGGGTGCAACGTGGACGGATCCGAACTTAGGACTCGGGGTGTGTGCGAGTGTGACTCACGACTTAAGGACTTGTAACCAGTATTGACTCGATAAGTTGTGTTGTAGGTTCTTGCTGTCGGATTCGTTAATTGTTTAATCCGCGAGTACGACTATTACTGTGTTTTATTGCTGTTGCTGCTAATCAAGTGAGTTTCACTAACTCTTACCTTATGTTGTGATACGTGATCTATGTGATACTGTGATGATGATTCGCCTGTGTGGCATATATGATGTGATACCTGTGTGGTGTCGTGAGCAGTTGAACTCGTTTGGCATATGGCCACCCCGCCTGTTTGGCATATGGCCACCCCGCCTGTATGGCATATATGATGTGATACCGTGTGGTGTCGTGAGCAGCTGGGCTCGTTTGGCAGATGGCCACTTCGCATGTGTGGCATACTTGTTGTGATGTACATTATCTGTAGATATGTGTTTTGACATAATGTACGAGTGTTGTGTGCTCACTAAGTTTTGTGCTTAACCTATTTTTATTCCTTTTAGGGCCGTCGCGAGTTGACAAGGGGAAGGCTCTCGCCTGATAGCTACTTCCGCATTTTGTTTTTCTATAACTCTGATTATGAATGTTACTTTAAACAAATATTTTGACGCCGTAAGTCCCGTGTGTTGGACCGGCTGTGATTAATTGATGTAATGGAATATTTTCTTATCGGTTTTTGTGACTTTATGAAATTACGGGAAAAAAAATCGGGGCGTTACACTAGAGTATCTTTTTTCTCTAATTATTTAATAATAATATTTTATTGTTTTTTAAAAACTATTTTAACAACTAATAAAATGGTTGATTGTAAAAAAAAATAAAGAAAATAGAAAAAGAAAAAAGAACATGAATAGTTGACTAACACATCATTGCACACATACTATACCCTACATTCTTGAAATCAAACATGTTGTCGAACACAAAGTATTTGTCATCGCCGTCGCATTACGCTGGTACAAAGCTAGTACTTTATAAATCATACAACATTCTCTCTTCTCATCAATTTAAGAGTTCTTAATTTTCAATTAATAATTCATCTTACCCATCCATCTTATCTTGATTAATCACATCCATCCAATTATATACGGATTATATATTTGGTATGCAAATCCTTCTAAAAATAAATTAAAATTTATTTTATATTTATTACACACATTTAATAGTATCGATTATAATCGTCGCCGCATTACGCGAGTACTCCACTAGTGTGTGTGTGTGTGTGTGTGTTTGTGTGTATACCATCTTTTAATGTTAATGAAGAATATCTAAGATAAGAAATATTACTCGGTTAAAATTACCAAATAAAACACACCAAGTCAATAAAAAAGTGTGGAGAGTTATCATTCTCATCTCATTTTATCATGTCAGCAATATACTCTCACCACTCGATATATGGTATTCTCATTCCTAACATATCAAATTTTGTAGTTCACATACTACACAACCCAACAATTAAATAGGAATGAGAAACAAAATAAATTAGAAACAGATCATACGGCTTTTCCACCTAGCTACCCCCGTCCGTGATCACCACCACCATTCATGGTGATGTGGTAGACCTCCTTCACCACAACTTGGCCATTGACCATGTTAATGGCGGAACTTGGACATCATTCTCGGGAGGGGTAAAATGTAATAATTTTCTTTTGGAGGGGGTCACTATTAAATTTCTTTTAAGATACAAATATTTTATTATATGAATTATAGTAAAATATTAAATGAGCAAAAAATTTTAAAGGGGCCATAGCCCTCCCCTGCCCCCTATTAAATTCATCCCTTGGACTACGTAGCCCATCACCAAACCCACTTCGTTTCCTCTAAACATTGTTATTTTTACACTTAAAAAATATTTATTAGTTTTAGAAAAACAAGAAATAAATTAATAAACACTAAAAAAACAATCCTTAAATTTCCTCTTAGCATTTGTATCACCTCTAGGCTCTAGTGAGCATGCATTTGATATGAAGTATATATACTATATAAGTAACTAATTTCTTATAGGTGGTGTTATAATTATTGCATATTTGATCTTTCAATTCATTTCATATATAGTCAAAAAATTCATTGGTTACATATTTGTATGGGGTTTTGTTCTTGTTTCATTATGGGTTTTAGATTTGATTATAGATTTGGTTAATTCATTAGTTTTGTTCTTGGTTTACAAATGATGAGATGAAGATGAATTGAAAACATTTGAATTTAAAATTAAAAATATTAAAAGTGACCGATGACCTTCACTCCAGGTCATAAATTGTATACAATGGGAGGAATAACTAGGTTTGTTGTATTTTTTTTTTAATTTAAAGATCATTATATACAATGGTAGCTTAGCTAAAGTTTCTTGTATTTTAATACAGTTTACCTTTTAAAAAATATTCAATTAGTTGTCAGAAGTCAATATATCATTTATTATATAAAGGGATCTTAGAGGAAGTTAAGAATCGATATGATAACCATCTTTCTAGTAATATGTTTTAAATTGATGTAAGCTTGCCATTAATGCAAATCATGTTAAGTTTCAAAAACATAATGATATGGGCATAAAGATTACTATAAAGTAAAACTTTCTGTTTTTTATAAGATTTTGATGCCGAAACTAGTATTATCATCTCTAGTTAGACATCGATCAGTGTTTTAGTTATATATGTGTTCGATCACAAACTTAATTACCAAAGAACAGACGCAATGTTTTAGTTAATAGAAAGAAGGCTAGCTAATGAAGTTAATAGGAAACATGATTGATTAACTGATTGATTTGAGATGGAGGTGTATTCCCCAAAAGCAGACACATAACATGTCATTCGATCTTGAATATCATAGACACCAAGTTGAAGCCATCATTCTGCGTTTCTTCCATGTTCTTTCTCCATCATCAAACATCCTTCTCTTTTCAACAATAATGACCCCACCCTAATCACTAGTTTAAACCATAATCATCATTACAGCTAGTATTCTCCTAATAGTAATTAATCATTCTTTCTGATTATAAACACCTGCATAGTTGACTAGAATAGTGCAATCAACAGGTGAAATTCCTTTTACTTCTTTACCCACCATCCTAAATGCTAATGATTATTTATTAACTTCAGACTGTAAACTTGTAATATTTATGTAGGATAGATGGAAGAAGGGCATACGCTATGGTTGAGCTGTCTTGCAGACTTGCTGAGGTGGACCTTAGCGGTATCGCGGTAATACCACCCTGCTACAAACCATGCCTCTCGATCTGTTCTTCCACCCCTTTTCTCTTTCTCTGTCTCTCACACATATATCTTGAATGAATTTGTATATATGGATTTACAAATAAATCTGAATGGTGTACATAAACCAAACTGTAAACATAAGCTTGTTTATGAAATTAAGTTGACTTTGGGAAGAAGGTAGGTGACATACTGATATCTGTGTTAATTACATCTAGATTCCCTTAATTGGTTGAGACAATAGTACTACACCATCTACCTAATGCATAATCAATTAGATTTTGCCCTTTTCACATTTTATTTCTTAAACCAGGTTTTAACTTTAAATTTGAGTATATTTTCAATAGGGAATTCTAAAGTTGGAATTACTTTAAACTACAAAATCAAGAAACATTAATGCAGAACTTTGATTCTAGTTTAGATTCTCAAAAAACAAAAAAGAATAGTTCAAAACATAAATTCTAATGATGTTATAGTTGACAAACTCAAATCACCAACGAATTAACAAATGAAAAGGAATGGCCCATAAATCACTTCTTTGAGTGAAGTATTATCAGTTCTTCGATCCCTTGATGTCGAGAATCCTTCATAGTGAGTTAAGAGCGATATACTTCAACTCGGGCTTTCATGCATACGTTGTTATGTTTCTTACTTGAGTTTGTTGATCTCTTTCGAAACTGCAAAACTATTTCATGTCGTCTATTTGGGTTGCCATTGATTTCAGGATTTTAGTAGCCCCATTTTCAAACTGTTCCATGTCCACTAGTCCAATGATCTCTATCTAGGTATCCTGATATCTCATCTATATATGAAACCAATGGTTTAGGTTTATACAAGAATCTTATCTTATACGTCTTGTTATTACGTGTATCAAACTTAAAAAACTTACCTTTAAAGTGTACTAATTAAACTCTCAAAACTTGTAATTGTTTGTATCAAACATGTTATAGTAGGTTACATGCATGTGTATAGTCCGTTCAGCATTTAAGATGAGGCGAACAACTTCATCAATTGTTCATGTGGGTTGGAGGGATATAATATTAAGATATCAGATCATAGATAGTTGTTAAACCTTGCAAAGCTCATAAATTCCTTAGCCTATTCAACTACAGACCAAGAAGACTGCAGATAATTATAACATAAAGAGAAGACAGTTTGTTCATGGTCAGCTGGAAGTGATCAAGCAAACAATAATCACCTTATCTTGGACCAAATTCAAATTCGCAAGATGGCGACAACACGCTTGGAGTCCTGAAAGCGTGTCTCGTCATGACGTGGAGGAATAAATCCTCTTCTTCATTCCTGGGTCGGATGTTCATGTTAGTAAAGTCGCTATGAGTTGTTGTTCCTACTATATTGTTGCATCAACTTTCCTATGTAGTTCAATGTCCTCATATTGTTGTTCCATCTTCTGGACTCTTGGACAATATGGGATATTGTGTTACTAATATAGCCCATTGAACTGTCGTTGGAATATGAATTGATAGGTTTTTTTCTTGTTCCTATAAGGAGGGAAACATGTACACTATCATCATGTCAGAATAGTAACAAGTTGTATGAGTAACTTGATGAGCAGTGTTGTGAAGAGCTTTTCTTTTAGTGTGAGAGAATCCAAGATCCACACATTGTAGAAATTCCAAAGAGCTGAAATGATACAATTGGAAGAAACACAATTTGTATAACCAAAAATCAGTTGCTTGTGAAACGCGATGAAGACGAATCTATGAGAAATCTTATTAGATTAAATGGTATTGGAGTTTAGTACAGGATAGCCCAACTACACTAAACCGTAATATCATTCTATCAACTAAAATCAATCTAGAGAAAATAAACAAGATGCTCCTACCAATTGGCCAAAAAGCTTTGAGAGGAGGAAGAAATTGCAAACCACGAAAAGACATAAATAAAAATAAAAAAAATGCTACGTCAACATGCAATGAACTTAGATTAAACTATCATTAATTCATTAAATACAAATACCAGCATTTTTACATTTTAAAACCGTAAACTTTCAAATAGTTACCATCGATATGCAATGAAAATAACTAACGTACAGGTAGCAAGTCATTTTCAAAATATTTTAAATTTTTAAATATTATGCTCATCTTCATAATCAGTAGTTTTCACAGAGAAATGTGTTCAAACCCAGAACACAAAGAAATAAAATTCATATGAACACAAGAACTTAAATAAATTGTTCTTGATGAAACAATTCAGACCCCAAGAATACAAAGAAGAATCTAAAAATCAAATGAAATCGCAAGAATAAAAGTCTAGAAATCAAAAGGCTCAATCATATATGATATACCTAAAGAACGAAATCAGACAACAAAACCACAGAACAAACAAACAAAATGCACTTAACCAGAAATCAAGCTCGAACAAATCAGATCAGACCCTACGCGTTTAAAAAAAAACTAAATAGCATCGTGTTTAAGGAACCGTACATGTTTAAATAAAAATAACCCCTTCCCCCCTTTTTTCCCTCCCTTTAAATCACATCTGCAAAATTCTAAACTGAAGTAAAATCATGTTCAAAAGCCCTACACCGCATCATGTTCAATGGGTAACTGGAAGATGGATACCCTGCAGGGCTGCACAGATTTAAGGAACATAGGTTCATGAGTTCATTTGGTTTCTTTTTCAGATTTATATCAGCTTTTCAACTTCATTTTGCATACTGTCCTGCAGATCTTGATATGTTTGCATTAAGGGGAAAAGGGAAATGTTTAAACTGGCTGATTACCGGTACACAAGAGCAATTACATATGATGGTAGATTTTATATAGTGTCATATTAATCTAGGAAAATAGTTACTATCGTATGCAATAGAAATTTACATAAAATCTTACCTAAAGAAAAATAAAGCATGATTTTTATAACTACTACAAAATTAGAACTGTAAGATAATTTAAATAGAACTAAAGTCTTAAACAGACAAGAAATGGTAAACTCCTTAATAACCTCCTAAATAAAAGAATCCTCACTAAAATCTGAACATTGTTTCCTATATAATTAATATAAAGAAAATCCTAAAATATAAAAACAGTTAAGTATAAGTTCCTAATTAAAATAATTGATTTCCAAGTACAAATCTTATCTTATCTGTTGTATTCTTACCGTATGATCAATGTTATGTGTTAGGTGATCTGAACTCCACCCGATGGTGAGTAGAGGAAATGACGTCAATTTGCCGTATGGGGCAGAAGGGTAAAAATGTCAAGTAATTTATGAATTTATATTCAGATAACAGGTTTTAAAAATTTTAGTTCATTTAAAGATGATTTAGTTGTTTATTTGGGTAACAATGTAACATGATCTGATTGCTGGATGGGGGGAGAACTGCACAGGGGTAAAAACAAGGGGGTTTTTTGGGGCTGTGCAGGCTGCCCCAAACATACATTTTATCACCATAAACTTGATCCATATAGAAAGCCAGGGTCGATTGGGTCATCTTCTATCTTAAACAGGTCAAATAGGTAAACATTTAATACTTGACTAGAAAGAAAAAGAAAAGATTAAGGTGTCGATTGTTTTTTAAAAGCCGTATTATATGCATACGAATTCAGATTACGCTGTTTTTTTTGTTTGTTTGTTTGAACGTCTGTTATTATCTGTTTTATGATATTTTTCATATTTCAGTAGTATTTTTTATGGAATGAGTATTTTTTCTAATTATAAAATAAAATATTATCATAACAAATATAAAACCTATATATAGTGAAACTAAAGCAAAAAATAAAAATAATATTTTTCAGCCATGCCTATATCAGATATTGTCATATTGAAAACTTATAAATTACACGATTAGAACCAAACAATTGAATAAAATCATATATAACAACTATGATCAGAAAATAAAATAGGAATTTATAATTTCACATTATTAAACGATGTTGAAACCAAACAACCGATTAAAAAGCACAAAAAATGTTTCTCGATTGCACAGAAATTAATAATACTTGAAGCAATAAACTTCATGGCAAATCCATGTTTCTCGATTGCACTAGAACTGTACCTTTAATTAATCAACAATATTCTCGATCAACAACTGCGGACAAGCAACATAGACGTTGACTGTTGACAATTGCAGACAGGAAAAAAATCCATGCTTATTACACGAGTAAACAATCGTTCAAGTGGAGAAGAAATCAAAAGTCTATGTTGCACAGGAAAACGTCAACAATTGCAGATAAGAAGAAAAAGAAAAAGCAGTCAGTTGATTACGACTTTGAAATCGCCGGTGACAGTTCACGGTTGGGAGATACCGGAATTGCACAGCGAATCAGAGAGAAGATGGAGGCATAGGTTCACAGTCATGGGATAAGAACAAGACGACTTTTTATTTTATTAGGTTAAGAGGTATTAAGAGATAATTTTACCTCTTTTTCATTAAAGGCTTTTAAGAGGAGTTTAGATCTTATTAAGAAAAAAACAAACATCATTTATATCTTAAAAACTCTTACACTGTTACACATTCAAATTAAGACCCACTAAGAGTTTTATTTTTTAAAAACAAACGACGCCTAATTATGTCAAACAGGTCAAAAGTTGCACTTCTGCTTCAAAAAGAGGTGTGATAAGAAACGCTCAATTTTTTGGCGCCCGCCTGTTGATAATTTAGGAGTTATTAAGGGCTCAAAGCCTCCTAAATTGGTTTTATTTGTGTTCAATTAAACCATCATTTTAGCAATGCAGTTTTCCAGGTCTTAAAAATCCAAAAAAAAAAGGAAAAAAAATGCTGAGAAGCCAGCCTAACCTGATCCATTTAAACCTGCCAGCCTACCCACCCAACACACCCCATTTGCCCCCCCTACTATGATCAACGTTTATTTCCAAGATAACACAAACACAGCTATTGCACAAAATACAATCTATCAGAACAGTAATTGCAAGGGATTTAGCATACTCGCAATCAAAACAGTTACAAAAACAACACATGCTAAAAACTAATCTAGAATGAAGTTTTCACCTAGGTGTTTTGTTGAAGGCAAAGAAGCATAGCTTTCAAAGCACAAACAAGTTACATGGTACAAATACTTGCCTCACATTATAGCTCCAGAATCTGCAGGCTATCGTTACAGGTATCCCATTTTACCTGTACCATTTAATAATCCAAACTCATTACATATGTTATGGAGAAACCCTTTAAATAATCCATGAGTACCTTAAGAGTAACAGTTGCTTACAAGAAGAAAATAGCCATAGACATGATAACTCATCAAAGATTGAATCTTTATAGATACGCTACATAATGTACACTGATAGCCCTGATTCACGATCAAGTCTCGTTCAGTATCTTGTTTTCATCAGCTGAAATGAGAATCAATTCGAGTCATATATAATGTGCTGAAAGTTAACAAAAGAAGTTGCATATTTGGTAAAAGAAAAACAGTAAATTACCAGAAACAGGCTGGAAAGAATTAGCAAGCACCTGTTGGATCTTGTGCCAAAGGAAGGGGCAAAGGCTTATATGAGATCAATGGTGTATAATTGAGCTCATAATTTACATTAATGGAACCAAAGATGTTAAATTTTCCAGCACTGCTATGAGCAACTTCCGCATCGGAACATTTTTTAAAGACCACTCTAGCCCGTCCACTCTGCCTATCAACTTCGGTTTCTGATTCCACTAAAGGCCCAAACCGTTTAAACATTTTATTTAAATGTATTTCTGAAGGAAAGTAAATACCCTCTGCAAACTTCATCAAAACCTCTGTTGCCAAATTTTGTCGCCTTCTCTCTATAAGCTCCGATTGTTCCTTTGCCTCTATTTCATGATTACTACTAAAAAAACGCTTTTTATTCGATCTACGGGTCGGTTTCACTGGTGGTTGTTTATCTTGTTCATAAGCCACAAGTTGATGTTCTCCACCACCTCCATTCTGATTCTCTTGTGACATTTGCTCTTCGGGATAGTTCTGAATGATCCTGTCCGTCCAATAAGAATCATTAACATCATCAAACTCAAACTCTTCAGGATCATTTTCGTTTGATGGTTTCCTCTTCCTAGCATCACTTGATGAATTTTGCCTCGACTTACTCACAACAGCTGCTCTGTGACTATAAAAGAAGGGGTTTATGGTTTTTAAGAAGTTATGTCCTTTCATGGGATCCTGAGCAGCCAAGTGAAGCTGTGATAGCATCTCAGCTTTATCCGATTGGCTACTCATATTTCCTGGATTCTGCACAGAAACATCATTTCCAACTACTTGGTCAGTGGATAGTTGACTTGCTACTTTTTGAATGCAAGCACCAACTTTGAAGGATGGTTTAGCCCCTGGTACTGTTTCAGGATGCAAGCTTGGTCGTTTTTCAGAACCATCAGAAATCGAATCAAGAGCCTTACGTTTTTTAGAACATGTTTCATCTTCTATTTCATCCTTGTCGGACATTTGCTGATCTTTAACAGTTTGTTTGAACCCATCACTCGACACCAATGCATCTTCCAACAAATCACCACTAAACAGAAACTCGGCCAGCTGACGGTACCCTTTAAAACGACTATACGAAGATAACTGAGCTTTTGTGATTGTGAGCTCCATTTTATCACTTTCACCATACGGGAATCTTGCTAATAGTCTCACATAGTCCACAAGTTTATCTGGTTCAAACGAGTTTACACTTGCAGATTTGTCTACACCATGTCTTCTACTTGATTCTTGCCTGATTCCAGAATTCTCTACAATCTGACATTCAATGTTTTCATAGATTTCACGAGGAATGCACGAGCATGTAAGTCCTAACTCCACCCGTCTGGAGACCTCTTCTAAAGCACAATGCACTGCATTACTAAAAATTTCTGAACTGCTATTCTTTTCTATCTGGGAAAAGTTTGACCGAAATGGCCTCAAGACTGTTGAATCGTTCCACGCAAAAGTTCGGTCTCCAAAATACGCTACCAAAAAGCAATCTTTTTTATGATACTTCATGGCCTTTTCTGATGCATCAGAAAGATCAAATATCTGTCCAGGCCACCAGGGATGGCTCCTGACTTTACCCCAGACCAAATCAGAAACAGAGAACTCTCCTTCGTTTGCGGGTGGGTGGAAATAACATGATTGCTGCAACAAAACAGATGTTTCATTCCACTGTTTAGCCTCCAAACTATGCTCTAATGCCTCTGTCTCTCGTTTTTCAACATCTTCATTTACCTTTTCATCTATGCTTGAGAGATTTGCGGGGCCTACATTTTGCTCATTTTCTTGCATGGATTCATCAGCCCCGGTTATTTCATCTTTCCAACCGAGTACTTCGTCTATGTCCACACCTGCATCCTCTCCTCTCTCCATGTGACCTTCATCATATGAAAATTCTCGGTTTGCTGGTAAAACGCCTTCAGGGTAAGCTTGGGGCTCACCCGTGGTTAAAGCTTCTACTGTGGAATCTGGAGGCCTGATATGTAGTGTCGTGGTTTCCTTACCACTATTAAGATGGGATTTGTCATTAGAAAGGTTGGCATTCAACCCTTGATCTTCAGTAAATTTACTTGTATTGCCACCAATAGTTGGAGGTTCAACCCTAAAAGTTTGGACTCCCGCATCTGTTTCTATAACTTTGTGGGCAATTGCAGGTATCATCTCATGGGTAGAGGATTCTTTTCCAGTATAAGCAACTAAATCAGGTTTAGAGCTATCTGTCACCGTATTGATCTCTATGCTCTGAATTTTTACTGAAATCCCACCATCAGTGGAATCTTTCACATCAGACTTTGGATCCTTTTCAGCAGTTGTCACTTCATCAGGTTCAACATCCGCGCCAACATCAGTTTTATATCTTTCAGGTGAAACAACTTGTATTGTTGCATGTGAACTCTCATCTTTGCCTGTTACATCAACTTCAGTTGTCAAAACCTTATCTGTTCCTGCATTAACAGGCTCGGAAGATAAACTTTTATTATCAGGATTAACCAAACACGGCTCTACAGAAACACTAACTTGAACTTCATCTTTTCCTTTTAGATCCTCATCTACAACCACCATGTCAGATTCCTCTAAGCCAAGACCAGCCATGATCGATGGTTCTGATGAAACTAAAGCCTCGTCTATTTTTTCAATCTTTTCAGTCAAATTATCTCCATCAGCCACTTGTTGAACAGGACCTGTAGGTGGTTCCATGATCTCTTTGGTCAAATCTATTTTTGATCCCTCCTCTTTATCTGTTACAGCAATTTCTCCTTCAAGAATTTGAGGGTTTCCGCTCCTCGACTCATCGTTCATGTTAGAATCTCCAGACTTTGGAGCATCATCTGTTCTAACTTCTATTGTTGATTCTGACCTTTCTTTTTTGCTCATTTGATCAACTTCAATTTTCTGGTCCATATTTTCAGCATTTTCATGGACAGCAGCAGCTTCACCAGCTCCTGCATTGACTATGTCACTTGATAAATTGGGATTATCAAGACAAAGCGAACTTTGATCCTCGGACACAGCATCTTGAGTTTCATCTTTTCCAGCCAAGCCCTCCTCTACAACCACCTCATCAACTTTCGTAACCGACTCTGGAATCTGTGTGGAATCTAAAATCTCGTGCTTCCCAGCTTTTTCATTCATCATATTTTCCACATCAGCCACTTCTTGAACAGATTCCTTAGGCCGTTCTACTCTCTCCTCGGTCAAAGCAATTTGGGGCTCTGCATTCAACAATTCAACAGCCATTTCAGAATCGCCTACCTGACTTGTATTTCCAGATATTTGAGCACCATTTGTTGTAGCTTCACTTGTCAACTGCAAAATCTTTTTCCCTGTTTGATCAACTCCAGCTTGCTGTTCCATGTTCTTCGTGCTTACATGGACATCTTCACCTGTTCCTGCATTGACCACTTCAGTCAGCGAACTTTGATTATTAACAACATTTTCAGCTTTATCTTTGCCGATTAAACCCTCCTCCACAGCTACCACATGACCTTCTGTTGACTCTGGAATCGTTGAGAAATTTAAAACCTTGGTTTCTTTTTCAGGTTTTTCATCCATCACATGATCTCCGTCAGTCACTTCTTGAGCAGATTCTATAGGCTGTTGTGTGACTTCGTCGGTAAAACCGCTGCCTGTTACCTTCATGTTATCTCCCGCCTCAATCTCTGCTCCACCAACTTCAGCCTCTTTGCTTGACGGTTCAGAAGCCATTTCAGAATTACCAACCACTGGCCCATTCCCATACTTCTGGTTATCACAATCCGATCCACTTGTTACAGTGATCACCATGTTCTCTTGAATAACCTCTTTAACTACCTCTACACTTCCCTTCACACCTTCCTCACTCACCACCACCTCAAGTTTTTCTAAAGTTACAACCCTACTTTCAACCAGATCATCACTAACATGTTCAACTAAACCAACATCTTCCATAACCTGATCACGTGTCCTGGTTTCTCTATCTGAGCCCTCTTCCATCACACCATTAAAACCAGCTTTACCATCCAAATCAACCTTAGTAACACCATGATTATCAACAGCCACGTCAGCACCTACAACATCCACCATCGCATCCTCTCCGTCATTTCTTTCGCCCAAAATTCCCTCAATTTTCTCTTTCTCGGTTACAATCTCATCCCTTGCTGTAGAATCAACAACCGCGGTAGACTCCTTAACACTCAACAATACATCATCCTTATGTTCTTTCATATTTTGGAAGTGTAATCCGAGTAGATCAAGTAGAATCAGTAACGATTACCTACGTATATACTTATTAAACCTGATAATAAAGATTTACAAGCAAACAATCAAAACCCTAATTTCGTAATAGAATTATTCGTATCTATTGAGCAAGTACCAGAAACAAGTCGTCAAGAAGAAGAAAAATGTTACCCTAGAATCAGAGATAGCGTACCTTGCTGATGCCCTCAAGCTCAACTCTAGTTGAGATGAATCTTTTCTTTGGAGAGAGAAGGCGAGGGTTAAAGTTTGGAAGACAAATAGTCAAATAGTGAAGTCACTGAAGTGATACGAATTTTATTTAAACTTTTACAAATTTTACACAACAGAAAATCAGAAATATTGCAAAAAAATGTAGTTCATTTGTCGAATCGGTTTTTAATACTTAAAAATATATAATTTTACAAGTTTAAGTAAATGAATGTTAAAAACTTAAAATACATAATATTATAGTTAAGCTAGGTTGAAATTTAATTTAATTTCTTCATATATTTATTGTTGTGAAAGGTTTAATTATTAACATGGTATATAAAGATCCAAGTAATTCTATATTTCTATTTAGTAGTTTTATTTTATTTCATGAGGGGTAAATTAGTATTTTTAAACTACTTAAAATTAAGAGACAAAACAACAAAATAAAGTAGCGCATCATAATTTTATTTTATTTATGAGCTATTTAAAAATCCAGAATGTTAAGGGGTTGTTTGTTTAAGTTTTTTTTTTTTTTTTTTTTGCTTAAGCCTATGAGCTTATAAGTTTTTAAGAGAAAAACATGTTTAGATTAGCTTATAATTTATAAGCTAATAAGCTTATTTTAAAAAGGTGTTTGTCTTAGCTTATTAATGTAAAATGACTAAAAAATGCATTCTTACATTAGCTTATTAATGTAAAATGACCAAAAAGAGGGTATAAAGGTAAATGTGTAAAAATAAGCTCACAATGAAGAAAATAAGTTGATTCAAGATAGCTTATGAAAAATGACTTATTTTTATAAAAATAAGCTGATGAGCATAGTCAAACACACAAAAACATGATAAGCTCAAAACATATGTTCATAAGCTAATAGGCCCAAAAAATAAGCTAAAACAAACACCCCCTAACTAATTCGAGTTATAGGTTATTTACTTTACGAGTTATAGTTATAATTATTTTCTAATAATTAATCTAGAATATTCAAAATGAAAGATTTAGCTATAATTTTTTTTATAATTAGGTTAATTTATGTTCACTTGATTTTTTTTAAAGTTATTATGAAATTTTGTGTTATTATACATAATATATAATAGTTATTAATATATTTAATAGTTTCCGTTTGATATTGTTTATTCAAACATTAGGACGTGCTTTTTACATGGTTTATCGTGAATTTATCATCATTAATTGTTCATAAATCTTACGATTATTATCACTTAAGAAATCTAAAACATCTAATCCATAGAATTTGTATATTTTAAAAATAGTACGAAATCTTGAAACATTCAACAAGTTTGAAAGTGAGAGATAGAATGTAATATACTTGCGTATGAATCCAAGAATATTAATATATTTCTCTCTAATTTTTTTGTCTCACAACTCATCCCCAACATATATATATGTATATATATAAAAAAATAGAAAAACTAATCATAATATTAATTAGAGTCCTAACCTAATTCGTGAAGTAAATGGGCTAAGGGCTCACTTGGCCAAATTTGGATCATATTCAACAATCTCCACCTTGATACGGATTTACATTTGTAGCTAATAAACCTTCATTGAACTCCTCATTATAAAAATCATCGTATGCCAACAAGCCTTCGAGAGATTATCAATTTGTCATATCAACCAAGCCTGACCAAAGCTTAAACATAGTTGTTGGAACATTAAAATAATTCAAAACCTCTCCATCAAAGTCTTCTTCGGCAATACAAAAAGATTTTATTTTTAAAACTTCTTGTAAAATATTATTAGATGAATATGAGAGAGAGAGAGTCTTACGATCTTTTCTTTCTTTCTCTCTCCTCATTTGACAAAGCCGCGGGCATCTTTACAAAACCTAATAGCGCATCATCAAGATCAATTTGAGTAAATATCGCTCGCATCTTCACTTGACATAAAGAAAATCTTGTATCTCGGTCCAACAATGGAAGCTCGTATTTCAAAGTAACCATGTCGATATAAAACCCCAATAAATTGAAAAAATGGTAATTAGAAAACAACTTGCCGCCGATACGACTTGTTGTAAAATAAATATATCAAACCATGTAAAAACGAACTACGAATATAGGAAAATATGATGAGGTTACATGAACGCATGTAATCAAAACCTAACCTAAACCTGCGAATAACAAAGAAAAACTACAGCTAAATTCTTGGTTTGAAAACTTGAGTATGAATCCAAGAATATTAATCTATCTCTCTCTATTTTTTTTGTCTCGCGGCTCATCCGCAACACACACATATACATATTATAATAAAAACCATTCTAATATTAATTAGAGTCCTAATCCAATTCGTGAAGTAAATGAGCCCGAAACCCACTTGACCAAATACTGTTCAAATCTAACATATTACAACTTCATAACTTCTTATTAGTCACTGTGTAATAGCCGTGGTTTTCAAAATTTGAGATTTACAAAATCTTTTTAACTCAATCAGATTCATCGTAACGGAAGACTTTAAATCACCACTTTTGTTAAAATCGTTTTAAACACACATCAATCTAAAAAACACCCGTTACTTCAAAATCAAACCATCGTTTAAAAACCCAATTCATTACAACTACAAGTTGGTTTCACAATCAACACAACTATAAATAAACCACCCATCAGCACCCAAGATCACAAAGCCACACATACCTAAGCAACCTGCACGAGTACAAGACATTTTTTCAAATTAACAAGTGTCAGCTTACGCTTCATGAGGCAGCTTAGTTATCATCACATTAAAACATTTATAAAACGGGTTTAGGTTTAAGTTAATAAATCCTAGCCCGAAACTTGACCCACTCGCATAACATCATAAATCACCGTATGATCAAGTATTATCACAAGCATCAATGAGTACATCATAAAACATTTTTTCATCTTTTACGTCATTAACATCTCATGCATCACTAAATATCATTTTATACATCTTTCTCGTTTGGGGTCTATCATTATACATTGCTATCATCGCCACCCCCAAATACCACATGCGTGCCCGGCAACCACTAGGGTCTCAAGGTCCGTCCGCACTAGCACCACATGCGTGCCTGGCAACTGGTAAGTTCCAAGGTCCATCTGCACTGGCACAAGTTCACTAAGCGTGTCTAGCAAGCCTGGTACAAAGCGGGGCGCAACTCCCACCTTTACACACATTCCCGTAATCCGTCTGTTGTAACTACTCTAACATAAATCGTTCAGGTGAAAGTATAAACAATGCCCCCATCGTTAGGCCCTCCTTTCACCTTCGTGGTGTTATGCATTTTGACCTCAATCACTAGTCATCCACCACTCCAATATACAAGCACATAAAGCACAAGTACACCATGTATTGTCATGATTATCTAGAAACCCGACAACTAATCATTGCCCTGCTAGCAAATCCTATAAGTCACACTTTTCCTACTAGGCATTATCTTACATCTTTGGGGTATGTCTACCCCCACCCCAAGTCATCATATCAGTTCAATATAGTCATCAATTTATATATCTATGTATATATATCCATGCACCGCAAACATCATACAAATCAATCGTATATCATCACTAAATATTTAGCATGCATCTATAAACAATCATGTAATCAATCATAACCATCCATCCATATATATATATATACACACACACACACACACACATATACTAGCATAGTATCCGCGCAATGCAGCGGCTAGAAACAATTCCTACTCGATAACATGTCCATTTTTTATAACGTAAGACTATTATATTCACGTATTACAATGACATCGAACAATTTTCATTCGCAATATATCTATTTTCATTCTCCTTTTTCTATTTCTTTTATTTCTCTTTTCTTTATAACTATTTTATTGATTTTTAAAATATTTCTTTAAAAACAATAAAATGAGAAACAAAAAGAGTATTAAATATAGTATAAATTAAACATTTTGTTTTGATTACATGAGTCATTTAAAAAATCCGCAAATGTCTATAAATTTATGTTACATGTTATTAGATTTATAAGTTCTAGCTATACGTATTTTCTAATACTTAAATTAAAATATTGAAGATCCTTTTTATTTAGTTTTTAATTTGTATTTAATATCATATAGGTTGAAAAATAATTTGCATTGACTTGATTTTTTTAAACATTATTTATTATGAAATGTTTAGTTATGAAAATAGTATTTAAGAATCTAATTGTTTTCCCGAAGAAGTAAAAACTAACAATGATAAATAATCAAAGTGCGGAAATAGTTTAAAATAACGAACACACGAAAGTTTTCAAAGTAAGATTATATTAATAACCAGACTTC
>JAUEJL010057417.1:0-19257 GCA_032274825.1 Drosophyllum lusitanicum | reverse complement strand
CCGATTTAGCACTATTTCAAGTACCGAGTACCGGACCGAAGGCTCTAACTCGGTACCGGTACCGGTTCCGGTACGGTGCCGGTACGGTTCGGTATTTTCGGTACTCATGCTCACCCCTAATTTGTTTCATCACTTACCCACCTGCTGTTGACTTCATTTATGGATTTGAGTACATATGTTGAGAAAGTGACCTCACCACCAATTACATATGACCTAACCTTACAGTAAATGCGAGTTTAACTTCAGTCCATGTATATTGTTATGCTACTGTAATGCCGTAATTTTACACCTTGCAAAAGGTTGTTGATACAATTCGTTTAGTACTATCGTATGAGCAGCTGTTTCTTTTCGCCAATCCTTAATATGTTTTAGACATTGGTCTTAATTCTCATTACATTTACATCCTTGTATCTGGTTTATATGGTCTACGTGAGCAGGAAGTTCATGATTATTTAAAGAGCTTATGCCCAAGTTTGCATATTACTCGAGGTGAATATGATGAAGATTCCCGTTATCCAGAGACCAAAACGCTCACCATTGGCCAATTCAAGCTTGGCCTGTGCCATGGTCATCAGGTTAGTCACATCAACTTGATCTTGACCATTATCAGTTACTGAAATTATGACATGAATCAAATCAGATTCATGTAACTTCATGATCCATTGTATGAATTCTGCAAGCATTCGAAGGTTATCATCTTTAGTCAACAACCTTAAGGAAATATCACTCTTGTGTGTTTTTTTCTAATCTAAACAGGGTGATTAACCTTTCTAACCCTCATTACATAGTTTTTATTGGACAAAAAAAGAAAGATGCTATAGTTAGGATGAGCAAATTTTGGTGAAATGTTGAAAATGTAAAAGGAATCACTATACTTGCCACTTTTGGCGAAGTCTTGTATTTCTCTAACGTTAATAAAAACAATGATTTGTTCTTAATGGAAACCTAAAGTATACTTAATTGAAAAGCTGAATAGCTATAATGGACTATTACCTTTTAACCTATAAATAATTTGAGGAAGAACCTATCATTATAACGAGTTTCCATACCACCACAAATGAGTATTCATGATTTAACTCTTCATGATTAGCTAGATCACCAACATTTGTATTTCTCACTTTTTTAACTCAAATTCAGTTTTGAAATAGTATGATAAAAAAGATATGCGCGCACACACAGACACAACACTCATGCACGTAGGGATAAGGTCATTTTATTTTCATTTAGTGGGTGTAAAACTAGTGTGTTTGCACTGTATATAGGTTGTTCCATGGGGGGATTTGGATTCTTTAGCTATGCTTCAGAGACAGTTGGATGTTGACATCCTTGTTAGTGGTCATACTCATCAATTTAAGGCTTACAAACACGAGGCTGGTGTGGTCATAAACCCTGGTTCAGCCACTGGTGCATACAGCAGCATTACATATGATGTGAACCCAAGTTTTGTTCTCATGGACATTGATGGCTTACGTGTTGTTGTCTATGTTTATGAACTCATTGATGGAGAAGTAAAAGTCGACAAGATTGATTTCAAGAAAACTTCCACAGCCACCATATAAGTCGCCGACACTCATCGGTTATCCTTTTGCTGCTAACTTTTTATTAGGCCTCCGTTCTGTTAAGCTTTCTGAAAAATGAGTTTACTGTATGTGATTTATTCCTTTTGATTTCTTTATCTTCGTGGTTTTCTCCTGTACGGAATTATAAGTTTGAAATGATTGATCCTCATCAGAAATGGATTCTCTTTGCTAGTTTTTATTGGGTGATTATATGTAATAAGATTTGGATGTATGGTTGTTCAGCCTTATCCGGTGTAATTGTAAGCGATAATGATGCCTTGTGTCATGCGTTATAATGAAGATATAGAGAGATAAGATACTTGACCACTTAAATTTTCTCCAATGAGAATAATCACCAACAGAAGGCAATAAAGTCTGGTTTAATGAAGTGTTATAAAGAAAATGAGAAGTGCAGTAAGTTGCCGAAGATGTAAACCAAAGCATAAGTTGTGACGAATTTGCCAAAGATGTAGATCATAAATTGAGACAACAGCCATTTTTCAAAACTCATAAATTGCTCATAGATGGATCAAATTGCTTTGGTGGGGCTAAATTAAGTAAAGATGTATGTGTTTGTGTATGTATGTTGATTTAAGAGCCGATCTTACTCCATTAACATTTGTTTAAGATTGAATATTGCTTGAGACTTCTTGGTGAAATTTACTTTGGTTTAGGTGGTGATCATTATCACTCTCTCAGATGAGTGCATTAACCTAAAAGCGGATACTTGATTTTGGTAAAGAATGTCCAAGTCATCATTCCTTGATATGTGTTCGGCAAATGTGAATTTTACATGTGGCATTGTAGTTATAAATGTCCATGTGATGCTAATGCTTCAGGACGGAGATGATTATGCATATCCACCTGGTTAATATTTTGATTACTTTAAGATGCACAGCGTGATACAAATGCTCCATGGATATTAGGTGAATATTAAAGTTGTGTGTCGTGCTTTATGTGTTAAGTGTCTTAGTCAGACTAGTGTGTTATTGTAATTGTAAAGTAGAAATGCTTCAATGTCATTGTCTATCGTGTGGGCTTAAGAAGCCTATGTGCGAACCAAATCTAGTGATGCATGTGTGGGCTTGAGGATGAATAGCTTTGCAATCGATAAGGTCGTGTTGGTTCAATGGATGCTTCAATGGCATTGCTTGTCATGTGGATTCAAGAGGCCGGTGTGAAACCCACCTAGTGACACGTGCGACCTTGAAGATGGAAGAACATGTGTCTTGAGGCAACATTGTATGGTGAAATACTTTGTGTTTATCCACTTTGATGAGTGATGGGGGCTTTCCCCCATGCGAGCTTTTAATAAATAATATGACTAGCTATCATATATGTGAGATGCAATTGCTCGATGGAATCACCTCCACATCCTTGTGAGGTTAATTGATTAATATGAGATTGCCAAACTTGATTATGCTAATGATGATGATTTAGTTTTGATAATGTTTTGGTTTATGGTGCACTTACTAGCTAATTATATAGTTAGACATATTTGTGTTTTTGTTAAATATATTGTATTAATGTATTTGCATGTGTCACAATCACGACCTGTGAGTTAGGTAGAAGCTATGATAATTACTTTTGGATTCAAGACATGTTTTGGTACGTATAGTACTTTTGTTGGTCCTTGTTTATGTTAATGATCTTGAGAAACAATGGTAACACCACTTGTTGAAGCGAGTCATGTTTATATTTATTTTGTATATGGTTAGAATGTCACCTTATGATAATATTTAGAAATAAATGTTTTAACCGGACCTCCACCTCAACGGCCTTTGAAATCAAGTTAAACCAACTCACCAATTGCACCACACCATGAAACAATCGGTTTCGACATTTACAATGAACCGATCATATTTGTTACATGATCCTACACACAATATCACCCTATTATTTTCGGTTGATCAGTATTACCATAACATCGGCATTCTAATAGATACTAGCACTTGGCTTTGTCACAACTGGCTGAACATGTAAAAGAAAGATATGTATCTCAATCACACAAATTAGGAAAAAAAACACACATCAACAGCATCAAAACAAACTTTAGGTCCATAACTATACATTCAGACATCGGATATAACACCCCTCGGAAACTCAAAAGAAAATGATCAAACCGGCAACAACAAACATTAGTTATTTTCTTAATGCCTAACAATGTAGCACAACACGATAAGAATCATACTGAAGCTGCAACAAAGAGTCTCACCTCCTCCCTCCCTCCCAAGGATTTGCTGGTCTCCCTGCCACTCACCTTCTCCACCCTGCCTGAATCACTTTTTCTGAAACGAGATGCATAAAAATAATCAATTATCCAAGCCAAGATACTAAAAATAATGGCCACAGATAAAAACTTCAAAGATGTAAGAGGTGGCAAAATGGACAATTTGGGTACTGGGTTCAAAAGGGTAACTTTTAAGCGGGCCGGTCACGTTGATCTTTATAACCTTTTTGTCCATTCTAAAATGATCATACTGTTAGTTATGACAACAAATTTTATGTTAGGTCCCGTTTGTTTCACAGAATTCGATGGAATTGAATTGATTTAAATTCCATCCAACCCACCCTATGGAATGGAATTTCTATTATTTGAGGGAATGTAGACATTTCAAAGAATAAGATTCCATTCAAAAACATGTTTACCAAACGCAATATAGCACCAAATTTAATTTCAATTCCATTCCATTCCTTCGAATTCCGCGAAACAAACTGGACCTAATAATCTAAAATTTTGAATAAAGCAACTTTGAAAGTTGTATGCATTAAAATTATACTTATGGATGTATTACATGCCATTACCCTTTAGCTCACTCAACCTTTTGATTTGACCCATTTGACCTTGTCTTAAATAAAATATATCCCAAATTGAAAATGCTTTGAAACTGCCACCTCTACGAAGTTGTGACCAAAATACGTGGCATAAGAAGAGTGGGCAAAGACGCATAGCAAAATTGTTAAAATAATTTGTAGCAATAGGCAATAGCTTTGCTTACCATCTCTAGGGGATATTTGGGACTTGTTAGGTTTAGTGCCTCCTTTGCCATTAGCTTGTAAAGGCTTCTGAACACGTGGTGAAGGCAAGCTGGGTTTACCAGTGGAGGATGGCAGAGATTGCCGCCTGGTGAGAACATTTTCAGCCCCTTCTTCTGCAGCCTTTGCTGCTGCTTGTGCTCTAAGTTTAGCCTTTGCTGATTCAGTGGCTGCCATGTAGCTTGGCAAGGTGGGTGTGTTCTGTGGTACAATCTCGTGGTATTCTTGTTTTGCTGGTAAAGACTTTCTCCTCCTTGTTTTCTGATTTTCCTTTCCATTTAACTCCACATTTGCGGGTGGTTCTTTCTCAAGCTTCCCATTGGTTTCTTGCGACTGTGGCTCGATGGGAGGATGATCATCTTGAAGAGCATCAACCGGTTTATCCTCTGGAGGTTGAACCAGAGGCTCTTCTGGCTCTGGCTGTTTCACAGTCTCAACAGATGAACCATTTATTGAATGGTTGTTTTTCTCCAAAATCTCTAGTGTAGGGGAGCTTGATACTTGATTCAAACCAGGTGAAGTTTTTTCATTGTCCACTTCTGATTTCTCGGGAGCCGCAGAGGTGGACACAGATATTTTTCTTAAATTACGTTTCACTTTTTCAAGTTCACTAAGAGATTGCTCTTGACCTGAGTCTGCTTGGTGGTTGACTTTTACCATGGTACGCCTGGATTTTTCATTCTCTGAGGTATTGGAGAGACTGTTATCATTATTTGCGGCAGTAATTCTACGAACACTTCTCTTTGGCCTCCCGGTCTCGGTTTCTTCCGGTTGCAATTTTGTCTGCTTTCTTTTAGGCTTTGCATCAAGTGGCTTCTTGGGTTGGGGTAGTGGTTTCCAGAAGCAGGAAGATGACCAACGGGCGAGCCAGCTCCTTACCGAATTTGGTTCCTCTGGTTCGTATTGGAAGCTTAAGGGCATGGTAGTGTGAGATGAAGCAACAAGCTAAAAAAAGGAATATAGCATCAGTGAATTTCTCATATATATATATATATATATATATATATATATATTTTACTTATTTAGTGAACAATAGTGATATCTATGAAATACAAAAGGTCCTTGAAAATCAAGTTTTACAACCCTTTAGCTTTACAAATACTTGCCAATATGAGAGTTGCTCTTCTGGGTTGTTCCAAAAGTTATATATGTGATGTGGCAGAATTTAAACAGAGCAGTTTAATTAACTACATTCCAAATTGTGGGGTCAATGAAATGCCATTATGTCAAATGTAGTGTATTTTGCTATATGTCTACTTGTCTTTTCATTATTTATTTACAGAAGTGACTTCCACTCACAACAATACCCAATCCCGACTCAGCGGGCTATGGGAGAGGGTAATATGTAGACAATCATACCACTACCCGTAGGTAGAGAGATTGCTTCCCGAGAGACCTCTGGCAGCAAAAACGGGGGAAAATAAATAAATAAATAAAATTAAGTAAAATTAAAAATAAATAAATAACAAGATACGATGTACTAAAATAAGAAATAAAAAGGAAATAGAAATAGCAATTAAAATAAATTAAAATGAAGAAAAAAGAAAAGAAAAGTGAGTGTGTGTGTGTGTGTGGTACTAGAAATAATATAATTCAATTAGTAAGCCCCTGACTGCAAATTTGCGGGAACTTTGTTTTCATTTATAATATCAGTATATTCAAACAAAAATATATGTACTTATGTACGTATGTATGAAACTACTGTCTTACAAACAGTTACAGACAAAAGAACTCCTGCATTTTAACTTTTAAGATAGCATAAATATTTCATATTTGTAAATACCTTGGTGGCAAACACATTTGTTGATAGCTTCTCTGCTCGGAGAGATGTTCCAAGCAAATCTGCTGGTTTCTTATCCTAATAAAACAAGCATAAGAAAAAAGCAAAGTCAGTGATTGCAAAATTTAACATCTAATTAAGACAAAAAAACGTGGCAGAGATGAACTATAGGTCAGAGAGAGTACGTGAAAAATAATAAAGACAAAGGAATTACCACAACTTCTCTTGGAGTGTGCATTTGAAACATTTGACCATTAGAAATTCTGACCCTTCGACCACGAGCCAAAGCCTGGAACTCAATAATTGCACGCATGCAGCTCAAAGTAGCAACAGCTTGTCTCCTAACTAAGTGGCCACGAACTAGAGCTTGAAGCCTTATGATGCCCTTGAGGGCCCAAAATGCTCTTCGGGCCTTCATATATAGTTGATTCGTGTTAGCGTAGGCATGACAATAATGACACAAGACACAAAAGACAAATAAACTGAATAATGTCAAACGCAATTTCTAAGACGAGTTTATATCAAATAACTATACAAAGAAATTACGAAATTGAAATGTAAAAGAAGAGACTAATGTGGATGTCAATTTTAACATGTCCAACATGCGAATATCTTCACAATGCAAAGGTAAGAGAACATGTATTTCAACACAATCCATTGTTTGATGTTAGAAGGGGGTTGAACTCCACAGAAAATAAAAAGGATTAGCAAAAAGGGAACATACTAACACAAAAGAAAAGATTTTGTAAACTTCAGTAGTCAATCTTGTTCCTTGGCACCGAAACAAGAATAAGATGCTCAAGAAGTTTGAACACTTGGTTACTACTATTAACTACGTACAATTTTGAAGAAAGTATTTCGTATTTTCATTCCACTAAATAGATCCTTATGATTGATACGAGAAAGAGTGATCATACTGACATCAAGAATAACGCTACATATAAGTGAATACAATTAACAAAGGAAACATGAGCATGACAAGTTAAAGGTATATCACCAACCATGTCTTTGATGACAGTAAAAACTAGAGAAATTCTAATTACACTGGCCCATTTCTGAAAAGATTCAGAGCCCCAGTCACACCTTTGTCAGCATAAGGTTCTGCCTGATATTGAGACAGCATTTCCACCCTAAAAGCTATTGTGTTGCAAATTGAAAATGAGAATTGCAGCTAAAATTCACATTAAATATCTAAATCATGTTTCCTCAGATAACTCAAGTAAATATAACACTATAACAGATAAAGTGGACCGGGGAGAAAGAGAGGTGGGCACAATGATAACTCTGTAGTGTACTTCACAGAATATAGAAGCATTTCATGTTAGTTTGTGCCCAAAGTTTAGTGATGAAGTAAAAGAAAGTCAGCTTGATTCAAAAACTATAGAACTTCGTCTTATAGTCAATAGAAAGCGTATGTAGCTTTGAGACAAGGGCAAATTTACTGCCGCGTCTGAAATTATTTTATGTAAATGCACCACTAACTACCAACTTTGTTGATACCCACTACTAATCGGGCCCCAGAACCACAAGATAAGGAACTAGAAAATATGGGAAATAGCTTATGGTATAATGATGATGCTAGAGAGAATGCTATCCCCTACAATGCAGCTTGCATAAGTGCTCCCACGTGTTCTCAGAGATAGCTGCTACATTACATCATCACTCATTGTATTATGAATTACCAATCAAAGAGAATTTTAAGAAACAATACATAGTTAACAATTTAAACCCTAAACATTATTTTGCAGCAAGGAAAAAGCAAAAGAAACGCATGAGACAAGCAGCATATTCTGTTAATAATCTTACCAAGTAGCCCCTGAAAGCAGCCTGTGCCTTTGTGGCAGCTTGCTCAAGCCTGATTAACTCCTCACTGTTCGCAACATTTAACTCCATAGGACTAGTTACATTTTCAGCTGTATCAGGCATTAAATTGGCACTGGAGCTCTTCTCCAATTCTGTATGCTCTCCACTTGAAACAATAACAGGACGCACTGGGCTAGAGATGACCATAGAATCAGCACCAAAATCCTTTGACGGTGCCTTACCAGTTATGGATGTCTTAATTTCCGAGGTAGCATCCTTCAAGAAATAACATCACATCAGAATGAAACCATAGCTTACTTTGTCAATCACAACAACAAACAAGTATTAACAAACAAAAACTAGTATTCTTCTGTGTTTAAGAAAATTCAAATGAGAAACAATTGATGCACAAGACACCCAGCCTCCCACCAACTAAGGTTTGTGAAGGTTATGACTTATGAGGCACACTATTCTTTAAGGTTTTTGAATCCCACAGGCCACAGGTAATAAAATCTAGGCTTTTCCTCAAGGGCCACATGGTATCGGATTTTGAAAAGAGGCACAGGCAGAGAGGTCTTTTCTGTAGTAGAGAACTAATCATAGGTACAGAAAATGTTTCAGTAATCTTTTCAAATTTCAACTGTCACTCTATTAGTCCTTAAACATGATCATAAGTATTGGTGCCAGTTAAATAGAATAAAAGGCCAAGCATAATATATAATTCTAGAAGAAGTTCAGCACTAGGCACTCTTGGATGCAAACAGATTCAACGAAATGCAAGACGGCAGAACAGCTTATTTTTTAACAGAATATACAATCATGAGAGAGGTTGAAATCTTTTAATCAGTATAGGCAGCAACCAGCTGAATATGCCATATGGGCATATGGAAAGAATGGTACATCCAAAACTACTGGATGAAAGTAGAAATGGAGGTCTAGCAAGTATAAAGAATTGACCTATGGAGGTGAAAACGAGTGCTTGAAGCAAATTTGACTTAAAAAAGGGATCATTATTCATACCGTAAGCCTAAACCAAAACTTGGTTTAGAAGTAATACATTTTATATGATGTTGATTAATGTTTCACCCTTATGGGATATAAAGCGTAAAACATGTTAATAATCAACATACACACCCTTCTATTATTTACGTTACTTTTCCTCGTACAAACTGGGTAGTGGTGTCCAGATTAGTCACGGTCCTATCAGCAAACACTCTTGATGTCATGTCTGATCTGGTCCAAAGACCCTTGTTCGCTTTGAAAGAAAATCCTACAGAATTCTATGAAACAAGATTCTTATAAACTTTTTGATTCAGTTACTGAATTAAATATATCAGGTTTTCAATAGTTATTATGCTGGTAATTGCACATTTGCACAGAATAATTAAGTAAGAATTTAGAAGCAAGGCAGACCAACTCCGTAGCATTTAATGAGCCACCCATCTAAAATGTGCAAAAGCATTTTTTCTTAAAACAGATTTTGCTGCAAGCCAACCACAAAATAGAGGCCAAAGGATCTTTAGGGCATTCTTCTAGTTCAACATATGTAATGTCCTTGGTCTGTTTCGACCAAGTGGTCTAACACTCTGCTCCCACACCAATAAATACGCTTTATCTGTGATTTGCTGTATACTGAAAAATGTGCATAGGGGGCCTTTTCTTACTTTTGACAGATTGGATTTTGACGACTTCTTGCCAAAAAGCACAGTCTTGATCCACTTTCCAGGAGACTTCCCCATTGTCGCCTGATAGCCGCTCTATGAAGGGCGCGCCTCAAATTCTCTGCATGATCCCAAAACTGAACTCTCAATGAAACTACAGGGTAATGAAACTATATAGACATGAAAAGCAGAAAAGGTAAAGATAATATCATTCCTTCAGCTTTATATTTGTAGTCCAATCATCCCAAAGGATCATTGTTTGAGATCAATTTCATTTTCGCATTATTATTATTTAATCGATCAATGACTTGCTAAGTTACACTGTGTTGCAAAAGTTAAGTACACTTTCTTTATCATAACTTCAAAAAGAAGGTTCAAATGTAAAAAGAGCCTCCCTGCCATTCAGTGTTAAATATATACAAGTCAAGTTTATTATAACGGAAGAACCGACAGAAGTTAGCAAGTAATGTCTCCCTATCACACTGCCGACAAAGGAAAAAGGAATCTACGCAATTCCAGCTACAATTGGAACTAGTAAAAAGAGATTTTAAACAAGTATGAGCAGTGAAGAAAAAGTCTCCGTAAAATATAATCAATTTTCCATCAAGGCGAGTTAACATGGAAATGTACAAGAGTATCAGGCAAAAATTAGTTGTGAAGACCATACACAAAACAATTTATCAATTAACTACAAGTTTAAGCAATCTCCCCTAGCTAAATCGAGATCTGCACTAAATCCAAACATAATTATCAAGAAAAACTATGGCATGAGCTAGTTTAAGGGAGCAACCAGCGTCAGATCTGGAAATGTACCTGGAAACGAAATAGCACTTGCAACCCTAAGGTGTGAATTCTGCAAAGTAACTGAAATTGAAGGAGAGAGATCACGAAACTGTAATCGAAATTGAATAAAATCGGAGGAGATGAAGATGAAGATGGCACCTTGAATTAGATGTCATGCGGTTGAGGAACATGGACCCCTCCGTGCTTTCTATCTCTACTTTCAACTATATAATATGCATTTGTATCAAAATATATATTCCAGCTTCACTCACAGCCTTTTCCTAAAGAACGAAGGGGACCGGTTTTTCTATTTTCTAATTGTTTTTTTTTTCTTTTTATTCTTTATCAAGGGATGAAGCATGCAAATAGATCAGGTTTACCAAGGGATAAGCAATTAATAATTAACATGAAACTGAACGTCTAACAAGAAAAAGATTTTTACATTATTTTTCCCATATCATAATTTTTCATTTTTAAATTTCTTTCATGGAAGTGATAAGTATATATGTGACGTCAGATTGCCTAATTTTCTTCGATCTTAGTTCTTTCGGCGTGGATCTTCACCTTTTGGGTGACCCGAACTGGAAAAACGGATCCCATAGAAACGGGTGCTCCCTTCGTTCTTCTCTTTCCATATTCTGGTTAATGATAACGGTGATTTCAAGCTTTAAGTCGTCTGAGCTTTGTAGTCTTAATTTATCCTATGGTATTCTTGTGTTTCTTTTTGGTCTTTCTCCCCACAGCCCCACCATCCCCCTAATCATGTGGTTCCTTTGTTTTGATTTTAGTAGATATGTCGCTCCTTCATTGACATCTACATCATCAACTCCTTCCACAAAACATGTAATATTAGCCATGACTCTCCTTCATCGTTACGCCTTTCAATTTCTTCCATTCCATCTGCAAATTCAATTATGTAATCCTAACATTCGAACCATACTTGTAGAGTCCGATTTGTGAAAAAAAAGAGTGATATGCTACATATCGTAGATTAAAAACCGATATATGAATGGTTATCAAACATCGTCATCATTTTACCGAACTTATGTAGTTTGCATATAATCAAGCTATGAGCTTGTGGCTTTTTATAAAGTAACAAGGATTATATCAATCAGTTATGGTTTGAAGCGTTCTTATACTACTGATTTAGTCCATTATTTTAACCGTATAATGTCTTTTGTTTTTTGGATTAGTGGATGGTTTGATTATTGTATTCCTTGAGTTTTTTCCACTTTTAATTGCGGTTATTCTCTTATTGATCAACTTCAAGCGGTTGTGCTTTATAAATGGTTTGCAAAATTTTATATTTCCACGCAAATCAATGAAAAGAGTGGTTGATTATAAGGTTGTCCTAATTCTTGAACCTTATTTGTAAATCAGAACATTGTGGTCAAAATTCATGACATTATTTGTTACTTTGCTCCACTCGATCATGAATTGGGAAAATTGGCGTCAAAAACTAAGTGAAGAAAGTTTGCAACAGCTGGAGATAGATGTTGAACTCATGAGATCTCATTTCGATCAATTTGGATACGAAGGCATCGATCTCAAAGAAATGGTTGATAAAAAAGGCTTCTCTCCACAAAATATTTATCAAATTTGTTGGTATGTCTCTTCAACTTTGGTACGTTTTTGACAAAGATTATACATGTTTGTAACCTTTCACATTATAAACATTTTAAAGTTGTGTTAAGCATTCCCATGTTTATACACGGGTTTTATTAAGCTAGTTGTTTATAAAAAGTTAATGTGATTGATCAAGAACTTAAGTGTTAGAAAAGCATGACTTAAACTTGAGTATATAATTAATATGAGTCAATCAGAGTGAGAAATTGTTAGCAGGTCGCAAATGAATATAAGTTGAAAGGCAGAGCTCTAACATATTTGAAAATCTATATTTATGAGGCTACTTAGAAAATGAGTACTCATCTAAAACATGACCTGTTAAAACTTCTTCGAGTAGGAGATGATAAAGATGACCACATGAATCATGACATTTTTCAACCTTCATTAAACATGAATAAATTACAACCCATTCAGAAGGTCTTGTTTATAGAACATCTCTATACTCTTCATTAATCATGACCAAATGACAACGTTTATTAACAATTACAGTTTTTACTTCTAATAAACATGATAATGATTGGAAACCTTTTTATTTAAAGACATGATTTATACACAAAATCTTAATATATACATACATATATATATATATATATATATATTGATGGAAAAAATAGGCAATAATATAAGAAAATAAAATCATAATTATTATATAACAATTTAAGATTATGTACAAATGATCTCCTTATCGTTTAAGTTATGTATTATCAAAGTCTAAGTGACAATCTTTTTCTGAAGAAAAATGGTATATGAGTATATCATCTTTCTTTTTACTTCATCCTTCTACTCATCACAAGATGATATGTGAAATCCACCCTAATTCTTTGGCCTCACATCCGTCATTAATTTTGACACTTGTGTTGATCTTGTGAGTAGAAGAAAATAATACAAGTATTTATCACCTCTCTTTTCTGAATTATTCTCAGAGCGAAGGGTGTGGTCACAGCATACCATCGGTATGCTTAGTTGGAAGGTCGGTACCGAGGGGCGCACCACCCCTGTCTTCGGTACTGACAAAAAGCATATATATTTAGTATTTGAATGCCGAAGAGAGATGAGAGAGGAGAAAGAGAGAAAAGAGTAGAGAGGGTATTTTTTTTAATAAAAAATCTTTGAAGTGTATGAAGCGTAGATAGTATACGGAGGGTTTAAACATGCTTGAAGTATGAAATAGGTTATACTGATATGACTTGAAGCATGAGATGCATAAACAAGAGTATAGTTATTCTCTCACTTGGTTCTAGTTTCTAAACAACGATTGGCGACAAGTGGGGCCAGCTAGTATGATCACTTTCATCATATTTATTCCTATTTACGTAGTTAATGACTATGTAATGTAAGAGTTCGCAAAATTTTTTATTTGAGACGAGATATGATATCCAAGTATTTAATAATTTTTAATACATAAATATTTTAAAGTTATTGCTTTATGACCTGGATGCCATATATATTAGGTCTTTGCATTGCATTGCATATATATTTCATGTATGCGAAGGTGTCGGTTATCCAGATGAATGCTACCAAACAATATTTAATTATTCGACCATAACAAAATAACTTATTTACGATATTTGAACAGGAAATTAAGGTAGTTTTTTCTATTATAAAATGTTTTTAATTTTCTATTTGGATATAAGAAAAAGTAAAAACCAGACTAACCTGAAATCGAACAAAATATTACACTAAAATATTAATATGACCATATATTACATATAGGATATATTTATACGTAGATGAACAGCTTAAATTAAAAATTGCAACAAAAAATATTGGAGTTAGTAAGAAATATATTACGAATGGAATATGATTAGATCGCGTATATCTAAGTCAAATGAAACGAAATAAGATTTCAATTAATCAATGATAGTCACAGGGTTGCTTCGGAAACAGTCACGAGTAACACTCATTAGATCACATGCATCTAAAACAAAGGCTCAACGCCTCGGGAGGAGACTAAACAGGAAAAACTCCTTTTAGAAAAACAATATAATTGAGTGGTCCGTTAATTTTGTTGAATTTTTATAAAAATATTTGATAGAATAATGCATGCCTAATATATATACATATATATATTTATAAGTATATGTAGTTTTTTCAAGATATTAGATAAGTTTGAAAGATATATGTCGAGTGGTGGGTACATTATTATTATTTAAAGAAAGAAAACGGACAGCTAAAAGCATTGAGAATTTAAGAGGTTAGTGGGTCACCATCATCGCCCATTGATTCTTCTTAATAAGACATTGAATACCTTTTTTCCCCCTATATTATATATTATTATAGAATAAGCTTACCCATATTTTTACGTAGAAAAATATCCTACTTATATACTGTGCAGTAAAAAGGTAACAGCCATAAGACTATATATATTTATATACATAATAATTATTAATTAATATAGTCAATAAAACAAGTAAATTATATTAATGACCAACTCTTTGAAAAATTTAGCTCATAGTTGTGTCTCTTTCTTTAATACCGGAAGTAAACACACGACCTTAAGATAATCCTACTTAACCAAAAAATAAAAAATGGGAGAAATAAAATTTATAGTCATACTTCAACTCCTAAGAATAGACAGATAAACTTATACCAAAAAACCTCCGGCTTAAAACATGTTACTCGATAGTTAAGCTACATCTGGAAAATTACAAATTACATTAAATAGTGAAAACTACCATTACAAGTAAAATGAAAAATAAAACCAAATTAAATTTGCGACTCTATTCATGATGATAGTCACATGCTGCTTAAATTATAAACTTTTCATAGGTAATCGCTACTATAAGCATAGATACTACGAGTTTCCTGAGGCCAATATAATACAACAAATAACTATGTATACAAGAGTCTTAACACGCATAGCAGCAAAAGGCAGATAAAAAGTAATAGAAGCTTAACATCCCTACAAATTGTTATTATAACAAACATAGTTTCCACAACACTCATTATTAGTGGTCCCCAAATACAAACATTTCAGAGATACATACCAAGAGGAGAGGAGACCGGGCTTTTTCCAACAGAGCACCACACCCTTAGTCAGCTGTCCAGCTCTGCTCAACAACTTCTCTCACTTTTCTGTTGTACTCACGCTTATTCTCACTAAACATCCGTGCTGCTTCCGAGTTGGCTGGTGAGTTTGGGTTTGGATCACAGAGCAACGACTGCAATGCAACAAGGATATCAGAAGAAACTTACGTAATGTATGTCAAAATTACTATTACGTTTCTAATTTCACATAACAAAAAACATAACCTTACTTGTGAATTTACTTAGTTTGGCTTACTATAACCTAGAATACCACATGGCTATTTACTATTATTCCAAAAAAAAAACACGTGGGTGATATCAATGCATTCACAACAAAGGGTTATCTCAATCTTCCCACCCGATCACCCTAGCTACAGTTATTGTTGGCTCCAGAAGGGTAGTTAAGGGGTTTGAAAGCCAAAATTCATGGACTGTAGAAAGGGATAAAACAATATAAGAAGGTATTCTAGCTTATACAACAGATAAAACAAACAACTTTTCTTGAAATTCGTACAACACTCTGGCAACATTAGTTGAAATGAATTGCAGATTTGCAGAAAGAAATGCAATCAACAAATCACTGTCCTGACTCATGTCATTGCCTGATTTCTATTATGGGGATTTAAATAATGTGTACTTCCTGCTTACACCTAACTAAACAGCAGCAAAATAAAAGATACCTACACATACACACAAAGAAGAAAAAAATCCAAACATATTTCATTGTCTTACAAGCCAGCTAGTGACAGAACAGGGAAAATTGATTTAAAGTATACATAATGCATAACAGACAATGTTGATTCTGTTTTTCATTATACTACTATTATAGAATAACAGACTACTTCTTGCTTACAATGAATTTCATAAACATCTACTATCCAATAGATCACATTTTCCAAAATAAGGAATCACTTTCCCCATGGATGAATAATCAAATCAACCTTCTTTGATAGTTCAAATTCAATGTGATTGTTTTTCAAACAACGAGCCGTTTTTCTTTATTACCGCACAGTTTAGGAAGAAATTCCATTCATAAATGTTGGATAATAGAGGGTTACAACTTACAAGGAGGGACCTAGATGATTCACCTAAAAGCTATTTAACTCCTCTATGGAAAAATCATTGGAAGAAAGAAGGTTGATTTTGCTATTTGAAACTTAATCAAAATCAAACCCTGTTGAGCAAGTTCTAATAATTTCAAGAAAAAAGACTGAAAAGCCAACTAATCCTACTAAATATTGTAAACTTTTTACATAAACATGCAGTAATGCATGTCAAATTATAATATTATATAAGATATTAAAATGGTAGCTCATAATTTTATGTTTTAGCTAATAGCACACCTGAATTGATGTCAGAATAGCAGCAACATCATAAATTGGACTCCACTGATTTTGAAGGATGTCCAAACATATGCTTCCATCTGCATAAACTGGTACATGCAAAAACCTCATGAAAATAAGGCAGCATAAATAACAAAATATGTAAAAGCAAAATGCATAGATGCGTACATTTTGGCGCCTTAAAACAAACAAGATACGTGTCATTGATAACTTTAAACTGTAAGAGTGTAAGATCTATAACAAGTATGATGATTATACAGTGAGCCTTAGACTTAGAAAACTGAAAAAGAATTTGCATCAAAGAATTTGCCGCTTGTCCATACATAATACCTTATACACCTCCCTGATAGGCTCACAGTTGTCCGTAGCTGAAGTATAACCTTAATATACAATGTTTTTCATTATACATCATAAAGCTCAAAGACAAACCTAAGACTCAGAGCTATCACTTCATTCCCTCCACCCCAAAAAGGAAAGAAAAGGAAAAAACGTAAGAATTTAATCAAGTTAATAGTGACCACTTACTGTTTGGATGAAACATTCGAGAAATGAAACGCACTGTTGGTGGCTTATTCGGATAATCTTCTGAAAACTGAAGGGTGAGCTTGAACGTACCTGAGATTTGACAGGCATACATTGTCAATAGATACAATTATGCGGCACATCAATATGATAGAATTATACACAACTCGGAACAGCTAAACCGTCAACTACATAACAAAGGAACACCTAGGCACACCATCAAACTCTCACAAGCTACAAAAGCACTGTTCAGACTAAGAGCAAGTCAATCACACTCATGGTAGAAATGCATATGCAAGAATAACCAGTTAGTATATCACCGGAACCCCCCAGCTTCAAAGATTAAGGACAACTATTTTCACATGCATATAAGTATTTATACAGCCATGATTGGCTTCTTTTCTCAGCTTGAGCGCATATATAGAAAACCATGCAAAGCATCCTACGCACCTCCATCCCAGGGAGTATCATCCGGCCTGCAAAGCAAATAAACTGATCAGTGAAAATTAATATAGCTCGAGCAAAAACAGCAGCCTTTGCTACTAGATTTTGATCAACAAACAGTGATGCACAATTTCACCTACCCAAATATGACTGCATTCCAGAGCATTATATTGTTTTCGTATGGGGCACCACTGATTCCAGCAGGGGGGTCTTGCTGCAACCTCTTAAAATCCCTCATTAACCTCTTTCTTGCAGGCGTTGACATCTTTGTCAGCTGTGATATCCCAATTCAAACAATAAAAAAACAATTCAGTTTAGAATTCTACCAACCTATCAACTACCTTATCCATAAAGAGATTTAATCATTTGAAAAAACAACATAAGAGAATCAAGTACAACAATCAAGCTAGCTGTATTTAAACCCTAGATCTATAAAAATGAGATCAGTTGCATAACACATCAAGAGCTTTTTAACCAAAAAAACGAACGGAAAGAAGCAATTGAACATGATGAACGTATTATTCAATCCTAGTCTTCCACTAATAAAGAGGATAGCAACGAAATTACATGATAATTAAGCGGATAAAGTGATAGAGACTACTTGCTGCCACGGAGATAGAGCGAAAAGATGTTGGGTTCCGGAGACGGGAGTGAATCGGAAGATGAAGATCAGCCGTCGGTGGTGATGGTGGTGGCGGGGAAGCTGTGCCCTCTGTGCGTCGCCCCCAAAATTCAACTCTCGATCACAGAAGAAAAGGGAGGATGCTTCATCAACGCGTCATATGTAAGCTGGTGAGTTCTCTCTATTTTGTCTCTACGTTCATTGATTGTAAGTGGAAAATATCTCAAAAATATCAAATTAAAATATGATGTTTGTTTGTTATTTAATAGAATCATTCAGCGTCGAATGCTGAATTATTTAGCATTTAGCGTGTTTGATTGATACTTCTAAATGAAGAGTTGAAGACTGTGCTAAATGATTCAGCATAATGAGCATAATGTTGCTGAATCATTATACCTTAAAGTGCATCCTGAATCATTACGCATCAAGTATTTTTACCCTAATACTCCTTCTTTCATACTTTGTCTTGTTAAACAATCATATCATATCTTATAATATAGTATATCACTAATAAGGTTAAAATGATAATTTGCATCATTCAGATTGTTCATTCAGAATCTTTATCAAACAGAATGTCACATTCAGAGGCAGATACATTCAAAGTCTTTGAATTATTCAGACCACATAATCATTCGGTGCTTAATTATTCTGTTTTAACAAACATCACCTAACTTGAGATGTTGTTATACTAATAAATTATTTAAATAAGTAAATATAAAAATGACTAAATTACCCGTCATTAAAGTTGTATGTGAGTGTAACATAATCTAAGTTAGGTGATGTTAACATTATGGATAATTTCCCCTTAAAATATTACCTTAACGCTGTTCAAAAAAAACTTTTACCTACTCAGGGGTTGTTTGGGTGTAACACCACTTTTTCAGTTTTAATTTAAAAACATTATCTTACGAGTTGGCACTTAAAAATATCAGAGTTTCACAAAAATACAGTTTCTAAACATACATGTGCTAACATTTACAAAAGTAGTGTCCAAAAGTTTGCTTCTCGAATATCAGGAGCTATCCGGCTGAACACCGTGCTGGGGCCTTAC